>BPLR01012597.1:0-128690 GCA_021605095.1 Caerostris extrusa
CGTATTGCTCCTTTTCAAAATATATATGAAAAGAAATTTCAAAATGCTAATGAGACAATACAGAATGTAGAATTTATAACATTTGTTTAAAAATTTTACAGATATTTGATAAAATATTTAATGCGGTATTAATTTAAGTTATGCTATTACAAATAATCATACAGCTATAATAATGATTAGGGCATTAATTCAGAAAAGGCGAAATATATTTTTATTCGAAATACATAAGTACTAAAGCAACTGACCCATTTTCATCACTATTTATGCTGGAAACCAAATTGAACCCCAAGTGGAGTGTATTACAGTCTACTATTTGTTAAGTACTCCCTTTACCTATTGCGATAGAGCATGCATTTCTAAAAGCGTCCGTCAATAATCGAGATAGCAGCGATTGTATGTGTTACAAGTCTTTTTACACTCAAGTTGAAGACAATTTAATATAATCATTGACATTTTCTCCATGATTTACCTAACAGTTTGGGCTATTAAACAATAACGTCAAATCCCTATTGTTGTATTTTAAATAAATTTAATGGTTTCGGAAAATATTAAAAGGCATTTTATTATTCATTACAACACTGTAAATAGTGTGTTATCATTATATTTTTGAAATTCTTAAAAGAATGTTAACCTTTTTTGAAGATACTATTTTTTTTTTGTGGCATAAAGTTTTATTATGGTTATATAATTAAAAGTTTTCATCGGCTGGAACTTGTTTTATTAGTGTTTCTTTTATGATGCATTTCAGTGTAACCAGAAAATTCCCAGTTAAATGGGCACACTTTTGTAATGATTTCCATTAAACAACATACAACTAGTAATACGTGTACCAAATAATCAAAGATGCATATTTTGTTTTTCTTTTTAATTTTTCTTAAGTATCATGCTCAGGGTCGGATTTAGATGAAAAGAGGCCCTAGGCTATTCCACTTATGAGGCCCTTTCACCTCCCTGTTTTTAGAATAGTGTAATTTTAATTTTGCTAACAATTTGAATGTAAGCCCCTCTTGATTTTGAGGCCTAGGCTGCCTATAGTTAGTCTGTAGGAAAATCTGGTCCTGATCATACTGTAATCAAGCGATTAGGCGTTATATGGTGAATGGAAAATCTTTTGATACATCATATAAAACCATTGATTATTATTTAGATATTATTTGATTGATAGTTAAGGATTTACCTATATCATTGTACTAGAAGAAAATTGCATTTAAAAAAACTTAAATCTAACTTTAGTATTCACGTTATATTTTTGATTAAATGCTATAAAAAAATAATGACTACAAACCAATGTTGAAATTTCTTTCCAACTATGGTTTTATAGATATGGCTTGTTATTATTTTTATATTATATTTTAAAAACGTCTTACTATGCAGTACAATTTCATAAATGAGATGCTTCTTACTGATTAGATTTTTTTATTGAAAACAATGAATTCATTAAAATTGTAAGAAGGAAGTTTTATTAAGCTGAAATGCAAATTTAAACATCCTTACGAAAACATAATTTTTAAAAGTATGCTATAGCCAAATCTTCAAAATTTATGAATGTTCTTGAAATGTAAAATTATCGTTGTAAAAAACTCTTTGTCAAAAATACTAATATATACGCCTTTTATACATATTTTATTAAATATTAAGGTCCATTGTTTATCAAGGAACGGCGACAATAAAATATTTTGATAAGTTTATCTCATCATGATTAGGATCGCCAGATTAGTGATTAAAAACAGCCTTTTGAAAAGTCATCTTGATCAGCGCATCACTGGTTCCCCTGAGATCTGTTTCTCCTCATAAACACTATTTAAGCTGCAAAGAAACATTTACAGACATCTTTCAGAACGAAAACAGTTGATTATTTTTAATACGTTTTTATATTAGTTTCAGCTGTATGTTTGTGTGTATGTTTGTATGTATGTAATTGACTCTTTGGGTTCGATATTGCCCTACTTTAAGCGATCAGATTTAATTTAAACGTTGTAGACTTATCAAGGACCGACGACACGATTTTAGAACAGTGACATTAATTTTCTCGTCAGTAATTTTATTCTTATGTTAGCAATTATTTTTTACTTTTTAGTTTAGTTTGATTAACACTAAAAGCGTGTTTTTTAGTATTTTTAAAGTATTTTATTCAAAGAACTGATATTGTTACGTTTCAAATGATGCAGATATAATACCTTATCAGTTGTAGCAGTGAACCTATTTCGATATTGATTTTTAATATAAGCATTAAATGAGAAAGTTCTTGTAACACCCTATAGTGTTCATGAATTATATATATATCTATACTATATGTATATGCTATATATCAATTACTGGTATTCTTGTTCATTGTAGCCAGAATATAATGGGATTTTTTTTCCCCCAGGTTACAAATATCTGAGATATTTTAGAAACTATTGAAGGAAAATTTGACAAAAAAGTGGAAACATATGGCACATATAGACATGACACATATGGCATGATTCGACATATAGCATTTCATGCATGACACATATGGTATGAAACATATTAAACATGACACATATGGCATTATTCGAAAGATACTGGTGACATCTATATAAGATAATTTATAACGCGAAAAATAAAATAAAAATAGTATATTTAAATATACAGCAGAGGAAACTTGAAACAAATAAAAAAATAATATATATATTTTTAAATCAATGTAAGTCTATAGTATATAAAATGATTTGTGTTTTAGACGCAGTTCAGCCATTAGTTTGGCCTTTAAAATCATGCCTCGAATTAAATATTAATATATGAGATAATATTTTGAATAGCAATATTTCAGATAATATTTATATTTTTTCCAATGAAAGAATAGTCACTTTAGATCTGGTGAATTTCTACCTACATCTATCGCCAGATGGAAATCTTCCAAACAGATACAAATAAAAAAATAGATGGATCAAAATGGAGTTTAGTTTTTTTAAATATTAATTTATTTTTTACTTTTTTAGTTTGATTAACTTAAAAGCATGTTTTTTAAGTTTTTAAAAAAAATTTAAATGATTCCGGTATCGTTTTTATTGTGAGCAATATATATATTTTTTAAATCAATGTAAGTCTATAGTATATAAAATTATTTATGTTTTAGACGCAGTTCAGCCATTAGTTTGGCCTTTAAAATCATGCCTCGAATTAAAATAATATATGAGATAAGTATTATTTTGAATAGCAATATTTCAGATAATATTTATATTTTTTTCCAATGAACTAGAATGTCACTTTAGATCTGTTGAATTTCTACCTACATCTATCGCCAGATGCACTCCAAATCTTCCAAACAGATACAATTTTTTTTTTTTGTTCTAAAAAAAAGGTGTCTTCTTATAGATGGATCAAAATGGAGTTTATCGTGAATATTTAAGAACTTAACATTTGCAAAATTTAAAAAAGAAGTTATTTATATAAAATAATTCGTTATTTTTCTTTTAATAAAAAATATGATCTATGCAAACTTTAGCTAATTGAAAAGGTAACACGAGAAACAATCCAATCACGTAATTGCTTTCAGCGATATAATAATTGAAAATGTAAGCCTTAGTTGAAACTTGTTTTTTATACAACATAATGATATTATCCCAACATTGTGTTAATACATGATTTTTCTTTAAACACTCCCACGTTAATTAACTTTAAAATTAATTTAAGAGATTTCTTTCCCAATTTTCAATCTCATTTCATAATAAAAGCTATTACTGTTGGATGTATAATGAATAGAAATGGGACAAAATTAAGATGTGGTCTGGTATTGGGGCATTTATTCTTAGTTAAAATTATTTTTTAATTATTTTTTAATTTAAATAGATATTGATGCAATAATTAAAAACTAATTAAAAAGGAAATTACTTTCATTGTTAGTAATCTACATGCTTCTTCGCATATTTATTGTTATGTGCGTTAATTTATTTAAGTAATTTCAACATAATAAATTAATAATTTAAAAAAAAACTAAAAACACGCTTTTAGAGTTAATCAAACAAAAGTAAAAAATAATTGTTAACATGAGAATAAAATTACTGACGACAAAATTAATGTCACTGTTCTAAAAGCGTGGGGTGCTCGATATCAATTGTTATATTTTTTTTACTAGTTTCATTCTGAAATGCAGAGTTTTTTTCTTATGTTAACAATTATTTTTTACTTTTTTGTTTGTTTAACTCTAAAAGCGTGTTTTTTAGTTTTTTTAAACTATTAATTTATTTTTTACTTTTTAGTTTGATTAACTCTAAAAGCATGTTTTTTAGAGTTTTTAAACTATAATATTTAAATGAGGTTCCGGTACGGAGGGACTGGTTCGTACAATAATTTAATTGTGAGCAAAACAAAAGCTAAATGCGAATATGTCGAGCCAGCCAGGAATCGAAAAGCGAATCTACTAATCGGCAGTCATGCGCGTTATCCGCTGTGCCGCTGTCCCACGTAGTTTTGAATGTCTGAAAGATGTCTGTAAATGTTTCTTTGCAGTTTAAATAGAGTATATGAGAAGAAACAGATCTCCAGGGGATGCGGGGGGAATGAGCGCCGATAAAGAGGACTTTTCAAAGGCTGTGTGTTTCAATCACTAATCATGATGAGATAATAAACTTATCAAAATATTTTATTGTCGTTGGTCCTTGATAAGTCTACATTGTTTAAATTAAATAGGATAGCTTAAAGAAGGGTAAAATCGAGCCCAAAGAGTCAGTTTACATACATACAGGTGAAACTAATAAAAGCGTATTAAAAGAATATTTGTTGATATAAATCTAATTATATATATAATATGGCATGCATTAAATTATATTCTCAATGCATAATTTTAATTTAAAAATCAATAATTAAAAAACAAGAATATATCTTTCTTAATTTTTAAGTATAAAATAATAAAGACAATTTTGATTGCTAAAACTAATCGTTTTTATTTACGAATTTAATATTATATTTATTTTCAAACATAACAGAACAATATTCTTGATCAAAAATGAAAAGTTTTATTGATATTCAATACTTTTAGAGGATTTCAATATAGATTAATGGATTTATTTTCTCTTATTTGACATATTTTTAAAACAAAAAAATGATAAATTTTGCAATCTTTTCACTCAATCCACTTTTCATTTTTCATAGGCATCTATGTCTGAAACATACTAAAAATATGGTTTGGAAATATATTTTTCCCAAATCATTGAAGATTTATTTGCCACTTCTGACTCTATATCTAAAAGAGATTTGTATTTGACATTAGACAGTCATTCATAGCTTTTGTCGTAACATCAATAATTCATTTTGGAATCTTGAATAACTACATAAGAAATTCTTATAATTATACAATTTTTCTGATCGAAACAAAAGATTTTAATTTATATGTAGTGGTACAGTTCACTGGCTTATAGAATATGATAAAGAATTGATTTTTGGTGTTAGAAATCGTTATTTACTGCTCTAAAAAATTTACAGACATTGTAAATATCACACAGTCCAGTCACATCAATGTGACCACCACCTACTTTCGACGACAGCATGAAATAACCAATTACAAAAGGTAGATGGCAGCACATTGCAATGGAGTGTATATAAAGGATATCCTAGAGCTTCGGAAAGCATTTCAATCGTTGGCGTAATGCAGAAACGTAGCGATTTATCCAACGTCCAAAAGGGCATGATTATTGGTTTTCGGGCCATCTGTTTGTGATCTGTTCACGTACCGCCGTGGTAAAAGTATACCGTCCATGGCAAAATGGCACTATCCAAAATCAGCGGTGTAGAACATGTGGTGCACCACGTGCTATAGATGACAGATGCGAACGAAAGCTATGGAGATGCGTTCGGGCGAATAGACGTACAACTGACCGCCCAGATGAACCAAGGGGCTACCAAGAGTGTATCCTCAACAACGGTTCAGCGAACGTTGCTGCGCATGGGCCACCACTACATCAGACGCCTGGTTAATGCACCTATGCTGACTGCTGTTCATCGGCGACGAAGGCTGGAATTTGAATGCCAGTACCGAAACTGGACGTCCACAGAGTGGCGACTGGGGCTTTTTCCGATAAATCACGTTTTATGCTCCATCGGACAGATGGATGTTAGCGTATACGGCGTGAATCGTCTGAAAGCAAACACCCTGCAACAATTGCCGGGAGGATCCAAGCTGGAGCAGGGTGCATTATGGTTTGAGGAATGTTTTACTGGCATTCACTGGACGCACTCATCATTGTGGAAGGCACGTTGGATCAGCACAAATACGCATCTGTCCTTGCGGACCATATCCACCCCTACATGCATATTATTTTGCCTCAGAATGATGGCATCTACCAGCAGGACAATGCGAGGTTCCATACAGCTCGCAGTGTATGTGCGTGGTTCAAAGAGCATAAGGATGAGTTTACCGTACTCCCCTGGCCAGCAAACTCACCGGATTTAAACCCAATCGAGAATCTGTGGGACCACCTCGATCGTGTTGTTCGCGCCTTGGATCCTCAACCGCATAATCTACCACAGCTGCCCACGGCACTGGAGTCGGCATGGCTCAACATCCCAGTGAACAACTTCAGAAACCTAATTGACTCTCTTACTGCATGTCTCGCAGCGGCCCGCTCTGCGAAAGGTGGTTATTCTGGCTTTTGACAGGTGGTCATATTAATGCGATTGGACTGTGTATAACAGAATGCGCTGACACTCAAAATTATGACATATTATAATGACAGAATTTGACTTTGAAAAGTTAGGGTTTATTCGATTTCTTACAGTTTATTGGATTTCTAATACGTAATGTAAATGATGGCTTTACACTTTAATAGCTTTTAGATATTAAATTTCCAACTTTCCATTTAATTTAGAGTAGCAGTCCAAATCCAATCTAATATCGTGTATTGAAAATCATTACATTTTACAGGCAAATAACAAAATTAAAAGTGTATATAGTAATAGTTGGAAAACAGATAGGGCTAAAAGTCTAGAGATAGATCTGATTAATGAGCTACAGCAAATTTCCAATCGACTCTTTTACTTAATACAAAAATTATGTCATTTTAAATATAATACGTTGTACTTATAGTCTCTATAGACAATTTAATTTTTATTAATTTAGAAGAGATTGCAATAGATTTATAATAATGTTATAGTGACTGCTTTCAAAAACATTGCTAACTTGGAATTTTAAAGTCATAGGCAGTTTCATCGTTATCATTTGTATTTAAAATCAATATATCTTTGTTTCTCGCGATATGAGGTTGGATTGCTTCATACAATTGAACTATGGAGAATAAATGTTGAATATGAGCAGTGCCGTGCTAAATTTATCATAAGGGCGTGTCAGTGGCAACGGTGGTTTGCTTAACGTTGAAGGCAACGAAATAAGCCCGTTTTTATAAGCCTTTTAGTATCGACGTTCTTCGTTAGTACCACCTCAATTTCTAAAGAGTGTATTAAAAGATTGAACTAGGATATTCGCATTCTCGTGAACATAGTTTAGATTGATATAATTTTGATGAAGTGTACAATATCCTTTTTCAAGTACAGATAAATTTTAAAGATTTGTCAGAAAACGCATAAAACAAGTTTTGACTCAACTTCTTATCATAGTTTAAGATATAATGTTAACTTGTACATAATTAGTCTTAAATATCAACGAATCTGGTTTCTTGACTAATAGAGCGTGTCCACATAAAAATGTTGAAAAACAAATCTTATGTATAAGCCTAAATAGTATAAGTCAGAATATAACAAATCTTATGTATAAGCCTAAATAGTATAAGTCAGAATATAACAAATCTTATGTATAAGTCAGAATATAACAAATCTTAAGTCAGAATATAACAAATCCTATGTATAAGTCAGAATAAGTTAAATTTGTATAGAAAAATGCAATCATTCTAGGTTTGCAATAAAGCGAGGATCTGAGATGCGTCTTTTAGGTTGTTTGTTTGCAATTGAAGTGGAACTAAGTTATAGCATTAATTTTAAGTGAGAGTATATTCTCTAACGTTTTTCCAATTAAAAAAAAAAGATTTTTAGTAAGATAATGGTAAGGTATTGTAATAAAATGTCATTGTACTGATGCATGATTCTGATTCAAATACACATTATAGATACATACTATATTTCTAACACATTCAGATAAGATCAACAATGGACAATTTTTGAATTACTTCCTCAGAAAAAGGACTATGACTGATTTAGAAATATTATTACACTTCAAAAATATAAATGATATTTTATTCTCGTTTTACTTGAAAGTTATTCATTACAACAATTTAAATATTAGCGAATATTTCCTTTTTACATTCTAATCTATATAATTTATGATATGTTCTGAAGGATAAATAATAGTTCTTTCTTAAAAGAAATTAAAAATTTATTTACAAGAAAATTATCCTCATTAGATGATATTTTAATAATTATCCCACAAATATTACCAACCACATTTTTCACAATTTGATGATTGAAAATAAATCGATATTTTGTTAACACTGTTTTCCAGTGAAAATATTTATACTTTTAAATCCTACAAATATTTAATTCAACTATTGCATTTACACATTGTATAATTTAAAATTCAATTATTTTATACAGTTTTATTTTAATACAAATACTATCTATTGTTAATAAATTACCATGAGACGGGGCGTACATTTTCTACCAACTCACTGGGAGAAAAATACTTTCTTTCATGACTTTTCTATTCATTTAATACAATATGTGTCTGGAACTTGTTATAATCTATTTTGTTACCCGCAAGCTAAAATAGGTTCATAAATACCACTTTTTTATCCCTCTAGTCATTAAACGACTCATTGATTATTTGAGGGTGTCTAAATTGCCTTTAGTTACAAGTGTGGGCATCGTCAGTTAATAGCTTTATGAATAAAAAAGGAGTTATTATCACATTTTTTAAGTTCTGTTTAATGGCGACATAAATATTGATTAGTGAAAAACAAGTTAACCTTTCATGAAAAGAGATGCGTTTGGTGTCGGAATATCGAAGGATTTATTTTCAGCACAGTGAGAAACAAAAACAAAAAAGTTAAAATTATTTGTTTAAAAACTCCGAAACGGCTATAAAAATATTAAATTAGTTTTGTACTTAATGTGGGTTGGTATATAAAATATTGTTTATGTAATAATTGTTGTAGTAGTTTTTACTAATTAAAAGCAGATTGTTCTAAATCATTCCTTACTGGAACTGCAAGTATATAGTTGAATCAGCGTTATGCAGGGTACATGTTGGAGGATCTGCATCTGTATCTACCTATTATATGCAAGTGACATTTAATAAAAACCTTAAGAGAAACATTGGAGGATTTTGCGCCATACTGCCGTTATAACTGAGTTTAAAGAAAACGATAAATGTTGGCCAATAGATTCATTTCCGAGACATGAAAGCTTTTGATTCCGCTTCACTTGTATAATATCCAACCAAATAACATTGTTTGGAAAATCCAACATGCTATCCACCAAATAGTTCCAATCTATAATTTCTATGTATAAAAAATGGAAATATTATAAGTTTTTATTAATAATATTGGATTTCTAACATTAATATTCATTATCCATTTAATTCTGCTTCGAAACACCGTTAATGCAAAGCTTAATAAGTCAGTAAAATCAGTTTCTTTCCTACCAATTAATGCGAAAAAATCTCAAGAGACTATTTATTCTCACTTCCTTTTAAAACAAATAAATTGCTGAATAACTGAAGGACAAACATTATTTTATACAAATAAAATATTAAAAATCATTTAAAAGCAATAAAATCTTACAAATTTATAAATTGTTTGATAAAGTAAGAAAAATTAGAAGAAAAAAATGGTAATTTTGAAGAAAAAAGTCTCGTTATAAAATGTTTGTAAATGAACAAGAAATTTAAAATAAAATAAGTTAGGAGAATTTCCTGGAGGATTTCAGTTAAATACAACCTTTCCCCTTTTTTAAATAGTAAACTTATTTTTCTCTTGTAGAAACATCTATGGAATCTGAAATTTAAATTTACATTTTTTTAGGTGTGAGAGGCATGATAGATAGTAAAACTCATGTTTGTGAAAATTGCAACACCATGAAGGAATCGTCATAATGAATGAAACACATAGTTGAGTGGTAGTGGTACAAATAAATGATTAAATGTTCAAAGAAAACAAACAATAACAAGAGATCGGAATCAGTATTTTGTTTAGCCACCACGCGCCGCAATAAATGCTGTCACACGACGTGGCATGGAGACACATAAATTTTGAATGTCTGTCTGAGGAAGAGCATTCCATATTGTTTGTATGCTCACCCAAAGTTCGTCTGCAGAAGCAACAGGACGATGATCAAGAGTGAGACGCCGACCAACAAAATCCCACACATGTTTAATCGGTGACATATCCGGGGAATACGCAGGCCGAGGAAGAAGCTGTGCCTGCCGCGTTGCAAAGAAAGATTGAACAGTCCTAGCGATATGAGGGCGGGCATTGTCCTGTTGAAATACAGCGCCTGGCAAGCTTTGAAGGAAGGGAACAACTTGGGGCTGTAGAATTTCACTGATGTACCGGTTGCTGTTCAGATTGCCACAATTCTTAGCAGTTGAGATGGTTCATGATATGCTATGGCACCCCAGACCGTAACTCCGGGTGTTCGTCCACTGTGGCGTTCGATAATGCACTCCGGAAGGTGCCGTTCACCGGCATAGCGTCTGACACGAATGCGGCCATCATGGTACCACAAATTAAAGCAGGATTCGTCAGAAAACACGACATGCTGCCAATCAGCATGCCAGTCTCTATGCTGAGCGGCCCATTGTAGCCGCAGGCGGCGATGGTTTAGCGTGAGAGGGATCCTGTGTAAAGGAGTCTTTGCCGCGCAGTCCACGCTGCAGCAGACGCCTACGAATTGATGAAGCACACAATTAAACACCTGTAGCTATTGACCACTGTGCTGCCAATTGTCTAGAGGAAGCTGTACGGTCCGTCAGCGCCATGCGGACCAGGTGTCTATCATCGCCAGCTGACGTCACATTTCGGGGTCCACTCCATTTCCGAGTTGTGCGACACTCGTCCGTCCACTGCTTCCAAAGACGCATCACTGTGCTGCTGTTACGCTGCAAACGAGCGGCTACTGCACGATAAGACAATCCAGCTTCACGAAGGCCGTTCAAATGATTCTCGCTCTCTTTTCAAACTAACGATTTACCACTAGCAGATAACCACCGATAACCATGCACGCCTCGCTACAGCCGTCTATTTATTCGGATCCATCCGCCGTTCAGAGGGCGCTGCTCAGCAAACGCATGCGCTACGGATTTGAAATTCTAATCATTTGCATATCATGCGCTAATTTGCATTTTCTGAAAATTTCAGCTCACTCGCGTAAGTCCTTCATGGTGTTGCAATTTTCACAAACATGAGTTTATATCCAAGCGAGTCCATTGTATGGAACACTGTCTCCTCTGTCCAGTGTATACCTTAAACAAGAACTATACGTTGGAACTATCATTCCAGAGGCGAATAACATAAATAAAACTAAACTAATAAAGAAAACAATAACATAGTTATAATATATAAATTAATTTCTGAAAATCTGTAATGAAAGAGGTAAGAAATAAGATATAATTTTTTTCCATATTTGTATACTGCTAAATTTCATTTGAGGAAATTAAAATATCAAACAGAATACAAAATTTTAAAATATTATTTGAAACAGACTGCTAAAATACATAGAAATTGAAGAACGGCCTTTTTGTGTGACAATCTAAAGAAAATATTCCCTAATTGAATAATTCTAAATAATGCTGGGGGAAAGTACTTTCGACAATAAGGATTCACTTTCATTTGCATTTAAATGCATTTAAAGCACAGTTTCTTCACATCAGCAAATAAATTAATTACTTTTACTGGAAAATATATCATTCTATTTGTCAGACACATGAAAGTAAAAGCTTTATTTTATATAATAATTAAATAATTTTAAGCCAAATATTTCAACCCATGTCTGATTTAAAGGAAAGGCTATTATTTAAATATTTTATAGACCATCAGATGATTTAATATAAAGATACTTTATTAAAAATTTCATTTTATTTCATTTGTAATAGATTCCTTTAAATTTTATCAGTTTGTATTCTAAAACAACATCCTAGAATTTATTCAAAATAAATAGTAACGAGGATTATTGTCGAATTCAAAATCATAAATAAATTGAAAGAGAATAAAATAACGTTAAGCATTCTATAGAAACAAAAGAAATGATAATATTAAAGAAATTTTTAAAATGATATTACTTAGCATGATTATGGTTAATGATAAAACCCATTGTTATAAAAATGTAATGAAATAAATTCTTCTTCTTTCTTTATAAAAATATGTTCATTGATGTAATGCAAAGTAAGCAAGACATGACAAGATTTTTTTGTAAAATAAAATAAATGTTTAAATATTTCAATTAATTATATTTTTTCTAATTCTCTTAGAAACTGTAATATATATTTTTATGAATTTTTGAACATTTAAAATTACATTCAAATAGATATATTTCTACATTAAACTTTTTCATGAATTTTAAAATTTTCTTCACGAATGATAAAAATATGATTTCAATTACTTAAAGTGTATTTTCTTTCCAAATTTCACAGAATTTTTTCTTCTTTTGTATAAGTTGCAAATATTATAAAAAATGTATATTTTTATAATGTTTTCTTTTTAAATGTTTTTTGAAATATCATAATAATATCTAAAGTATAACAAAAAAATTAACATAAGATTCAGCAATATCTAATATTACTTTCAAATATTCTATCATTATGTTGTCTGGTACTTCCAATTCATCACAGAAGTTATGCTGCGGTTTATCAATTCCACTGTCTGAAATTTGATCGGGCCTTTCATGCCGATGGATAACATTTAAAATATTAAAATTGTTTTCCCAAATATGTTTTCTTAAGCAGAAATAAATAAAGATAACTCATACTTTTACATTTTGATCTATTAAAGAATATTTGAATTTTAGCTCTAATATTACCACAACATTAAAAAAAAATTGAGTACCTAAAATGCATTTAATATTCAATTTTATGGCAATTTTAAAATGTTTACTATTCTTTCTAATAATACTTAAATAACTTTACATGAAAAAATTGTGTAAGTGTATGTTTTTATTATATGTATCTTCAGATCTTTCAATAAATGTTTAAATTAATTTCATCCAATTAAAAAAAATCAGTATTTTCTGGGATGAATATGAATGAAAACTTACCAAATGTATTTTAATATTGCATTTATAATAAAAAGTAACATTCAGTTCACCAAAATGTACCACCACTCATTACGATTATGAATTATTAATTATATTATTAAAATTAATTTGAAATTATATTAATAAAAACGTTTTAATTGACAGAAGATGTATAATAATTCATAAGAAAATTACAATCTATCATACAAAAAAATATATCTGTCAGAAAAATATGTGAAGTAAAAGTGAGCTCAGAGTCGAATTCCATCCATTTGAAGTAAAATTTAGCTGCTCACGTACAAAAATAAGCGATCCGAAAACTCAGAATTTTATAAAAAGCATTTCATAGATTTTAACGGTTCTATTTCGTCCAGTTTGTACTAGTATTTCATTTTAAGATTTTCTCCGATTTAATCGAAACTTTCAACGAAAACTGCTTTTCCGACTAGCCGGAGATCTTTTAATCACTTAATAACATGAGGAATATCTTCGAAGTTAAACCAAAAATATCCTAGTGATGATCATTTAAAATATATTTCGGCACTTTCTAGACATATGATTCCATGCTGGGATGTAATCCTTGTTGCATAATTTAGTACATAACTTTTGGAAATATACTATCTATAAGCGTGCAGTATTCATATCAATATCCGTGCAGTATTCATATCAATATCCGTGCAGTATTCATATCAATATCCGTGCAGTATTCATATCAATATCCGTGCAGTATTCATATCAATATCCGTGCAGTATTCATATCAATATCCGTGCAGTATCCAGCGTGCTAAGATATGTATTTGTTAATAGAATCTAAATTTGCAATGTATTTATGTAGAAAATATTAAAAATCAAAATCTAATTTGTTTGTTTTTAACTGTGATTTTTTTTTTTTATTTTAAATCGAAAGATATATTTGAAGAAATATTTTTTTCACTTTCTTCAATTAACTCACACTCTCCCTATATATATCTGGTTCAAATTTTCAATCGTTAATAGAAAACTTTTTATTCATCCACTCAAGTTCAAATACATTTTTGAACTTGTAGTGGATGACACTGATGTTAATACAGTTTTTCAAATATTAACTCAGTAATTAAATTTAATTAATTAATTTTAGTTTTTTTTTTTTTAAGATTTAAGTTACATATATCTAACAATAGATGACGCCAGATAAACTTAAAAAAATGAATGAAAATTATTTATAAAGGATTTTCTGCAATATTGTGGAAAAAAAGTAGGAATTGACTTTTAATTTTTTTTTTATATTACTTGTTTTATTTCACCTAGAGTTAGTTTTATTATTTTTAAAATATATATATATATTTAAAATATTTTATAGAAAAATTGCAACATGTAGACAAATCTAATTTTAAAAAATGCATTATTAAAAAACATCAATTAACATCATCAATATATTATTCCTTTGAATAATATATCTATCGCACTATAAGAATTACTAGAAATGAAAATGGACAATTGCTTCATTCATTAAATAATATTATTTGATATTCAGCTACGTTATATTCAGTTTATGATTCAGCTGCAGCTAAAGATTATTCATAATTTATTTTTTTTTATCTTAGTCTTAGTTTTTATTTACTCTTAAAACTGGAATTTATTTCTCTTAGGATTTTCTTTCATGTTTTATAAATTTTAAATAATAAAAAAATCTTTTTTTAAGGTATTATGAGTCAAAGAATGAAATATGTTTTATTGTATTAAGTATATTTAATTGTATAAGATATACTTAATACAATTGTATAAAATAATGAAATATGTTTTATTGTATTAAACATAATGAAATATGTTTTATTGTATTAAACATAATAAAATTAATTTTTTGAATAATACATAATTTTATTCTTAGATAATATCACAAAATTATTATGTCATAAAATTCAAAATTATGATTATAGTTATTGTAACTCATCGCAGTTGAACTGTATTTGTTCGAAATTGAAGTAACTTCAAAATTAGATTATTCTTTATTTAGATATATGAAATACTATAAATGCAATAATAATACATTCCAGAATTTTTTTTTATTTTATCTTTTATTTCTGAAAAAAAAATGGCTTGTAGTTGTTTTTAAATATATCTTGAATAATTAAGATGTGCTAAAGTAAAAGTATCATTACATAGCAGTCAAACTAAAACAGACAATAACTTTAAATGCATATTAAACAAGGAAATGATAAAAAAATTAACAAGAAAAAAATTATTTGATCACAAATTAAATATATAAGATAAATTAATTCGAAACCATTTTAAAAAATTAATATTTCAAATTTGTTATTATTTATACTAATATGTGAAAATAAATATTTATATGTTTATCTTCATAATATGCCAGATATAGTAAACGTTATTTAAATTGCAACATCCGTAATAATATAAAAGAAAAAAAAAATTGAAAGTTTTATAATTGCACTTTTTTAATGTTTATAACTCAAATAACGATTCGATTTGCTGATATATGCAGTTTTATTTTTAATTTAGAAATTGTAAATATTTCTACATTATACATTATACCATAACCAAATGGATAAATAAAACAAATAAATTCATAAATTGAAAGAACTCAACATGTTATATAGATATCTTTAATAACAATTAAAAAATAAAGCATACCATTGTAAAAATTCAGTAATAGTAATAACATAAAAAATAAAAGCATATAATTCCGAACATAAAAATTTTGCAATTTCTATTTTTTATATATATTCCTTATTCCCATTATTATATTTCAATAGATAAAATATTTCTAAATATCTTTAACATATGAAAAAAAAAAATTATATTGATCTTCAAACGTAAAGTGAACATATATATTTCTAGAAGTTTAAAAATAAGTCAGATTTTTGTTTTTATTTTTCTCTTCTGGAACTTTAGTTTAATTATTATTGCGTTTTAAATCAACAACTGAATATTGGATTTTTTTTTTTTTTCTTGCAGAAAACACAAAAATTGATTTTGGTAGTCATTATGTACTGTCTTAATAATCACTACAGTTTTACACAAGCAAATATCTAAAAGTTAAGGCTTCCCAAGGTTAAGAAACCTTAATTAAACATCAAATTAGCGTCGATGGCCTTCTAATTATCTGGAAACCATGGAAACCCCTTTCACACATGTTGGGTTATTTATTTTCTTCGTTACTGTTGACAAAGATAGTTTCGCAATATTCCTGGATGTTAAGGTGACTCTAATCACTACTAGAGAGTTAATAAATACTAAATACTTTGGAGAAACATAATTGCTAAATCTGATAAATTAAACTCAATTCATGGAAATGTAGATTTTGTAAATTTAATTATGTTACAATGTTTAGGTTTCAAGATTGTTTTTTACAATAAATACGACCTAATTGCCTTCTGATGATTTTGATCGATAAAATAAACCGCTTAATTTCTTCATAATCAATATTCTGCATGTATATAATAAACTGTTATTTATCGATATATTGATACATTACAATATCTATATGGTGAAATTTTGATACCTCCAAGGTCTGAATATTGTAGCTAAAAATCACTTAATTTGTCTTTTTCCTACATGAGATTACTTTTATTAAATGATCACCAATGAAATGAAATACAATTATTATATAAAATATATTTAATTTTGCTGGGATAGTTATACATTTCTTGATAGATCTGTTAAAAATTAAAAATTTTTGACTAGTAGAAATAAATAATATGAGTTTTAAAACTCTAGTTGCAAAGATTAGATTAAAATTATCTTAACAAAATTGATATTATAAATATCTATGTTTGTCTTATTTCCTTCATTTGCGAATTATAAAATGCCCCATAGCAATAAATATCTGGAAATGAGAAGTACAATTAAGATATTCGTACATGATTACCTCGAAAAAATGAATTTTCATTTTATTTTATTTGAAAGATTAATCAAAAAATTGTTTTGAGTTTCGTTCTAAAGTCGTTTTACGACAAGACAGTAATTAATTACATTCAGTAATTACACCTGCTTAATCACAAATTATAAATTTAATGAATTCATGCATTAAAATTTTAAATTAAATTTCTGGAGAATTGTATTTTTTTTTCTACACTGCCAAACGACAACTGTTATGATAATTTTAAGCATCTAATGATATTTAAATTATTTAATGATGCATACAATGATCTAAAAAAAAAATATTATATTAATTTAGAGATGAGCTATTAAAATTTTTGGTAAAACATATTTTTCTTTTATTTTTACTTTAAATTGCTTAATTGCTTGATTAATTAAAATCATTTTATTTGTGATGTATTTAAAATTTTATTTTTCTTGTCAATTTCTGACAAAATGTAAAAAAAAAAAAAAAAAAAAAAAACAATTAGGTAAATATTTTAATTTCCATGTTTGTCAATATTTTATAATATAATATAAAAAAGAACATTAATAAATCCTATTAACATTAGTTAATAATTTTGCTCAGAACGTGGTAAATTAGCTTAATATACTAAATTTTCTGTCTACCACTTTCAGTGCCCGGCAACAAATTATAAGAGGCAAATTTGTTGCAAGTAATTTATAACACTGGCTGTTATCTTCCAAGTTCATATCGCATTTAATGTTTACAGTGCATTTTGTAGAAACAGTTATGATGTATAATCATTCACAAAAGTAAATTTGACTTCATAGCAATATATAAATTTGTAATAAATTTATCGTATATATCCCGTAATAAATTTTAAAACGTTCACATAAAAACGTGACTTATATCATGATTGAGGTTATAAGTTATTAATTTGATTTTAAACTTAATAAAATAGAAAAATGCTTTTTAAATTATAATTAGTTTTGAATAATTTTCTCTAATATTCCTGCATTAAACATTAAATATTTCTTAAATTTACCAATAGTTTCACAAGGAAAGTAAAATCATAGGTTATAAATCATTTATATTCAAATTTGTATAAGAATAGATATTGACTACAAATAGCTGAATTCATCTGAAAATTCATTGTAACGATGCAAAAATTATGGTACGTTTTAGTTTACAAGATGTACTTAAATTTAAACACAGATAGGGACTTGAAAAATAAATAATAATAATGACTTGCAACTTAATTTTTTTTTTTATTTACAATATAACTTGAAAATAAAAAAAAAATTGGATTGTGCGAAAAGTTATAGAAAATCCAAAGATTACATGTAAAAATTTGGTTTCAAAAGAATTTTTTTTTTTGGTAAATTCTGAGATAGTTCACCATATTTTACGAACGGCAATACACAAATGTTAGATTTTCTAAAAGAAACTATTTCTAAGAAAATAAAGACATTGTCTTTCCTAAGGAATACGAAAGCAACACCAAATCCTTAGATTATCTGTGATTATCAAATGAAATCTGACACAATGCATTTAAGACAACTTTTTTCCAATCCTCAATTAATGCTAAAAATTCATCGACAGGAATGGCCTTCAAAGCGATTTACGTTGAATCTCTTCAATCGACTTAAACGGTGTACCCCGGAGAGGTGTTTTGAGTTTAGAATAGCCAGAAGTCACACGGTGTGAATACGGTGGATGTGAATATGGGGTTTATTTTTGGCAAAAAGTCACGAAGAATCAATGCAGTGTGACCTGGAGCATTCAGCGTTTCCGGTACCAATCGAGATTTGACGCGTTTGATGCCCAAAATGGAATTGACCGATTCTTTTGAAATTCCAACATCATCAGCAAGGTCTTTAATTGAAAATCGACTGTTCGCAAGCAACAAATCTTTATTTTTGACGTGAGCTACGTTGGTTGAGGTTGATGTTCAACCAGAAGGCTATAATAATGCTCACCGAATGCCGTTTACAACATTCTACACGTTTCTGGAAAAATATTTAATGCCTGTTCTTTGCGCAAATTAATTCAGATATTTCAAATGTCTCCGGAATCAGATTTAGCGTCTCATAAAACCCAGCGTAACTCAAACACTAATGATTATTTTGTCGCCAAATTTCCCACAGATGTCAAAGACAGTGCCAGCAACCTACAAAATAAATAAAATTGCAACTCCATAAGCAACGGGAATTTAAAATTGATATAATTTTGGGGACAGTATAGTGAATTTCAAATTAATCATAATTTGCGGCTTTTAAATGGTAAACCTGTTAATTACGTAATGATATACCTAAAATTATATAGATTATAATTTAAAAAATGTCGAAATTGTCACTCAATCTGCAAATGAATCCAAATATTAATTATGTTAATATAATGGAACACTAATATATTATAAAGTCGGCATAGAAAGTTATATATATATATATATGTATATATCATTTAAACTTACTACAGATTACATTATGATTATAGAAAGATAACTGATTAAAATTAAATATATTATATAAGATCCCTAATAAAATTTTCTAAAAAAATATTAAAATTTTATCTTACACAATGAACAATTAAAGTAAATTAATTTTTTATTTTCAATATAATGTTTCATATCGTTATTTTTCAGATAGATCTTTTGAAATAAAATAATAACAAACATCATAGTAATTATGTTCCAAAATATTTGCCATACGTTATATTTAATAATTCGTTTAGACTATTATATTTAATAAGAAAAGCTGTAATAAAAGTACTTTTAATAAAAAAATATGTTCGCTTTTTTACAAAGTGAAGCAAAATTTAAATGCCTTCTCATTAATTTTTAATAGTAAGCACAATTTTAATAGTTAGATAGAAATAGTTAGTAAATAGATTATTTTAAATTATTAGTTAGAAAACTAATAGTTACTTTGATCATCTGATTTAACTATAAAGAAAAGAGAAATCAAATAATAAAGTTAAAAATTTGATTCTTTTGTCTTTTACTAAATTACTCTACTTGAAAGGCATTGTATGCTTTATTTCAATAAGAAGTATTAAAATTTTAAAGCTGATCAGAATTTTGTTTAAAGAAAAAAAGAAAAATATTTTATATAATAGTTAATTGTTTTCAATAGTTTTATTTTATTTGATATTGCGTTCTGGATACTTATTTTTTATAAAATTATATTTAAAATTATTTATAAAATATATGCTCAAATTATATAAAACTAAGATGTAAAATATCATAAAAAATAGTAGTAATAACTATAATATCATAGTGTGTAACGTAGCAATGCCCTTAGTAGTCCGCCGAACGTATATTTCGTTTAAAGAAATCCAATTGTTCCGAAGCATCTATTGTATGAAATATATTGTATTAAATTAATTGAATTTAAAAACAAAAATTCCAATGAACAGTCGTATCTTTTGAGTTCTGTTTTATTTCATTTGATAACAAATATTCAGCAATAAAAATATTTAAAATTAAAAAATTTTTATTTATGATTTTAATGCTAACTAACAAAAAGTAAGACCAATTTTAAATTTAAAATTACCGGTGCTTGCAGAATTTCATTTTTTTTTTCTTTTTCAGGTTACTGGCACTAACCTTGACATCTGTGTTAAATTTGACTCCAAAATATTCATTAGTGTTTGAGTTACGTTTGGCTTCCTGAGACGCTAAAACTGATTCCGGCGATTTTTGAAATGTCTGAATTAATTGAGCATAGAACTTGCATTCAATTTTGTTTGCGGAAACGTATAGAATGTTGCAGAAGGCATTCAGTGAGTATTTCTATAACGGAAAGAAATGTTTAGAAGTGGTATAAGCAGTTCAAAGAAGGCAGAGAACGCGTTGAAGACGAAGAACCCTCTGGTCGACCACCAACCTCAACCGACGAAGCTCACGTGCAAAAAAATTAAAGATTTGGTGCTTTCATCTTATTCTCTATTTTTTTATTGCTCCCCTCAATAGTTTTAAAACTCACAAACTTCATATTGTTTTTATATTTTTGTCATTCATAATTTAATATATATTAAAGCATATTTTAATTTTTTCTTCAATCTATCCTTTCAAATTGTTGTATACTTCTTTAACGAAAATCAATTTATTTCTGTGATGTTGTTATCTTCTAAACCCACCAAATTTGACTTGAAACAGTCGTGGCTAAATCAGTAGATATGTAGTAGATTCTGCATTATAAAGAATGCACAAATAGATTCTTTTACTTTGCCACACATGTTTTGTCACTATTATTTTCAAAGAACTCTTTCAGAAACTTTTAGGGAAATATCTAGCTTTACTATCCTCCCCCGTTAAAGGACTTTTCAAATTAATCATTAGACATTACCCGAGATTCAATTTAATTATAAGTATATAATTGTAAAATTTTACAGACCAAATAAAATCTTTCATATGGAGGTAAATTTATCAAACTTTCTTAGTATATTTTAGCTAAGAAATTGCTAAAAATGTCTTTTCTATCCTGTTTGATTTAAAAGAAAAATATTAAACTATTAAATTAAACTTTTGTAAATAAAAATTTTAATTTTTCAAACTTATAATTAACACTTCTTGTTTAAATACAGCATACCTTTGCTTTTAACTAAAGTTCAATGGTCTTTAATAAAAGTCATAAGAAGCACATTTGTAACGTTATTTTTGTATTCCTTTCTCTTTCTAGTTAAACCAGACGGTGAACATAACGAAAACAGAAGTTTCTCCGTGTAATTATCATGCCGTCTCAAAATTTCGGGTTGTTTTTCTTTGCAAGTGGGATTCAATTCCGCATAGCTGGGGTGGATAATGCATCCATCCATTTTGGTTGATAGATCGGATGTTTTCAAAGTCGCGAAATGTTTTTACTTTTAAATCTCAGTAAAAAAAAATTTCGTTTTTGAATTGTAAAGTCTAAAAATAAAAAATAAAAAAATATTTGACATTCTTGCATGTAGACAAATAAATGTAAAAGAATGAAATCCTTTTTTTCAATATATCAATCGGCATTAAATATATTTTATTGATGCCTTTTTATTATTGATGCATTTTATTATTGATGCATTATTATTTATTATTCAGTTTATTTATTTTTTTCGTACTCGTAATTATTAAAATAGTAACAAAAAATTTTTTTAATACTGATATTTTTAACTTTCTTTTAAAATCAGGTATGTCTTTTTCTTTATGGTAACAAATTTAGTTTTAGATTTACTTTTTTTCCGATGACTTATATCTTCAACAATGTTTCGAAATATCACATTATTATAAATCTATATTAAAATTTATGACCTTTATCTGATAATATTTAAAAATCTTTTTAATTTAGATAGGGCCATTTGGCTACTATTTTTAGGCTTCATGTTCGAGTCCTGGCGTTGGTATAAATATATTTGTTAGTGGTTCGAATTCACGTAACTGTAGGTCCCGATCTATAGCCTAAAGTTTGCAAAAAATGCCTGTAGAGCGATAAAATAATCAAACAAACATAAATAAAAGTTTTCAATTGTTACGTGAACGAAAGAATGTAAGAATTTTTCTCATTTTTTAAAAACATTAAATTACAATGTAGAGTAGCCATTTATACTTATTTGTTATTTCCTTTGCACCCACTGTTTATAGAATAATAATGCTTTAGAGGTTAGAAATTTTAAACAGTGCTCTGGAATTGAGCCTTTTAGCAGGAATACTTAAATTAGAAATAATCTTTTATAGATTTCTTAAGTGATAGGATATGATAATTTACTTCTTTTCTTTTTAGTGTTTGTATTTGAAATAGTAAATATTCAAATTAAATTTTAAATATTCTGAATTTTTTTTTTATATAATTTAATCTAAACTTAAATTTATTTGCTTAAAGATTTTCACATTGTCATAAAAATTCAAGATAGGAATTATCAAATTCAAAATACATTTTTATTTGAATAAAAACCTTTAAATATTCAATAATTACTATATTACAATTAGTATTGCTCTTTTTTATCCATTTCATCTTCATTAATATCTATTATTAATTAAATTTTTTCGTGCTGTTAATATTACATTTAACATCCATTATTGTTTAGTTATAAAAATTAAAACATGTGTCCCTGTTTTAAAAATAATCTGCAAATTAATTTCAAAATTTAGATTATTATTTGCCAGTTCACTGTAATATATTGTTAGGAAGACAAAGAGACACAGGTATAAATTTGCACATCAATTTATTTTTCCTACTATTTACAACAAAGCGCCAATGGTATTTAATTCATGACAAGATGACAATATGCAGCAATATGAATGACAATAATTTTCCCTTTGTTGAGCATTTAACTCGATTTAAATCACAAACCGCAGCCCTGTGTAGCCGTAAATCCAGCAAAATGAGACCCAAAGCATTTTTGGCACTTGTTGCTATCATCAGTTTTTTTAAGGTCGATCTCTAAATATCCTGTTCTAGTAACGAATTTACCATCTTGCGGCATATCCGGCGAGACCTGGAAGAACTGCTGAATAGACATGGGGATGTCCATAATAGCCACCATACCAGGGAGCGGCAACAACACCAGGGACGGCTGGGATGGGGGCCTTGGGGGCAAGAGCAGCCATGGCTGCTGCAGCAGCGGCAGTTCTTCTGTCCACTCCGACGTCTCCAGAAGCCTTGAATCCGTCAGGTCCGGCTGTGTATTGTACTACTCTACGGTCTCCATTGGCATCAATGTAGCTGTAGCTTCCTGCGACGTTTCCAGCTGTGCCAGATTCTACTCGACTATGGCCACCAGCATCGCCAGTGTTGTATCCAAAATTGTAGGCACCACCGGCAATATTCATACCCACGTCGGCAGCCAGGGCGACAGAGGCCAAGAAAAGGGCAATAATGATCTAAATTTAATAACATATAATATTATTATTAAATTTAATTAATTGTTTTAATCAATTTAATCCTTTAAAGACAGGGAAAAGTATCCAGAGTAGACAATTTTATAAAACTAATTTTTAACATTTCAATTGATTTTTTAAACGTTTGACAAAAAGAATAACAAAAATGCTAAACTGCTTGTACAACAATACGTTAAAAGAATTTTACGATTATAAATATATCGATTAACAAATTTATGTTATTTATTACATAATTTAATTCAATTTGTTTTAAGGCTTTTCAAAAGTTTAACTGAAAGTAAATCTAAGAAAAACTCATTTTTACTAAGGAGTTTGATTCTGAAGTAAAAGATAATTTTAATAAAATATTTGTAATAACTTTTACAAGTCGAGTAGAGAGAAAATAGGTTTGCAATCTAAGTATCAGTCTTTATTTAATTATATTACTTTATTTAATTTACGAGGGTAAAGAATAACACTAAAAAGCTAAAGTGATTTACAACACAATTTCTAATAGTGGCAAAATTTTAAATAATTATTTTAAAATTTACAGTTTAGAATTTTATTATTAGTTATAAATAAATAATTTTTACAACATTTATCCAGTTAAATAAAATTAAATATCAAAGAACTAAAAGCATATATTTTAATATAGAGAAGTAATTAAAAATACATAACTCTTGAATTACTTACATAGAAAGCAAAGTCATTTTAAACGCATTTGCTTTTCACATCTGGCTAATTCAATTAGAAAAAAATTGTAATTTAAAAACGTTAAGTTAGAATTCTCTCATAAATCTAAAAAGTACTTTATATAGATATTTCTAAGGTAAATTGTAAATTGAAGAGAAAATACTATAAAATCAAGCTATGTGAAATTTAAACTTATTATTGTTATGAAAATATTTTTTAAAAATTAATTTTTTTAATTATATTATTTTTCGTAATAATGAGAGATTTAATACCATATCTATAAATTACAATAAAAATTAACTTTCAAGCAACAATCCAACTATAATCTTAATAATAACGTTATTTTTCAGTTAAACTTATAGCTTTAATTTGTAACTTCATTATTTAAAATTAAAGTAAATTTTTAAATATTTCCTAAGCTTAAATAATCGAAGGCAATTCTTTTGAAATATATTTTATGCAAATAAAAACTGAGAGATACTTACGTATTTCATGGTGAGATGGAAGAACTGCTGTTACTGAACGAACAGAAGACACTAGAAGAGTCGAGTGAAGATCCTCGGTACCATGAGGACTATTTATACCTAGATCATCCCTTGTCCATCCCGCCACCCATCCCCGAGAAGAATCTCGAAGAACGCGGAAGACATCAATCCAAAAAATAAAAATTAACTTCATGGCCATTTATTAGCTGAATGCAAATTCCAAAGGTGACAAAAAGCATCCGGGAGGAAAATTAGGGTGAAAAAAAAACGTCAGAAATCAACAGAAAACCGTTAGGTGTGGTTCTGTCGAGGTCAACAGAACCGAACGACATGTCCACCTGGTTGGCCTTACATCTTTGATGAGTTGAGTGATGTAATTAATTCCATGGCTTCTTTCTCCGAGTTTGTGGCCCCAGGCTAAGGATAACGACTTCGATTCCAATCTGTTTTTTTTTTAATTTACTAATGTAATCGAAGATGTATGGCTGTGCATCCGTCTGGTCGTCAGCATAAACAAATATGCAAATGATATTCCTTCCTATCTTGGGTGGAATTGAAACCTTGTGAGGGCTATTTTCTTTTGTTTTTGATTTTTGAATGCTATCGACACGTGTTTTGGTTCGGATTTATGTTTTGAAAAACTTTTTGTTGCAATTTCTAAATTGCTTCGATTTCTGAACTAGTTTAGAAGGGAAAGAATGTATATATTGTATAATATAATATCTGAGGTTTTTCCGTCACATGTGATAATTTCTGGCGAAGAGGTTCAGTTGTAAGAATAAATATAATTACAAAGAAATATAAGAATTTCCGCAACTAATTTCAAGTAATTAAATAATTATTCTGTCACATGAAAACAAAATAATGTAACAATTTCTGAATGCTAAATTTATAAATTACAGTTAAATATTGAACGATTGAAGCAAAGTTATATCAATCTATACTAAAAAATATTAATAATAAAATAATTCCTTTCAGGTAGTTTTCAGTAATAAAGAATTTCTGCAAATATATACTCCTTTTAACTATATTCAAAAATACAATAATTATTATTTGCCAACACTACGACTTAAATATAATAAAATTATAAATAATTAATTTTGTATAAGCTCCCTTAAAATATAATCTGAAAATGTCTCACTTTGTCTCATCATTGAGTAAACTCTAATTTGACTTTTGACAGTGAAATTCACTGATTGATGAAGTGCCTAGATAATAGAGATAAAAATGGAAGAAAGTATTTTATTTGCATAAAAACAAATTTTCGTTTGATTCTAAGTTGTAAAACATTTTCAAAATACGAAGATTCCGATAAACGTATAAAATATAATTATTAACTTATTAAATAGAAATATAAGTATAATTATATTAAGAATACAAATTATAATTATCAATTATGTTTTTAGATATAATTATTGGTTTTAAAAATATTAATAACAGATTTTAAATATCTTTTTAATTTCAAAATATTTCATAAATTATTAAATATATGAATTTTTCTGTTAAATCCTTAGAGAGAAGAAAATCATAACTAAGCCAAATTTAATCATAAAAATTCTTTTTTAGAACGTTGATTTTTTTATTTTATAAATCATTAAAAATTTCTATTATAGAAATTTCATTAATTATAAATTAGTTCCCCAATAAATTCTTTAAATTTTTCTCTTGAAATGAAATTTAAGTTAGAATTTTTTTATACTTATGAATCAAAAATTATAAAAAATAAGATTATATCTGAGTTTTAAAAATAATTTAGCAAAATGGAAAAATGAATTTCTTCCAAATGAATTAAATAATAAATTGAGTGTTAGAAAATTACTTTCTTTTGAATTAATTAAATACCCATTGGTATGTTAAATTTTAGTTTTTAAAATTTCAAAGCATTAATCCGATTAAATTTTTATCAAACTCTGAAGGTATATTAATATATTTAATTGCAAATTGAGATTAGGAATACCTTGGACAGATAAGAACCAAAAGTGTTAAATTTAGATGAAAGGTTGATAAAAAAAAATAATAATAACTAAATAAAGTCTTAGACGACATTTTGTACCCTTTTTATAGTTTCTAGAAATCTAGGTTTTAATTGAATGTAACGGGATTAATCTGCTGATTAGAAAGTGTTACCAATGAAAAAAAAAATTTCGTAGTAAAAAAAAAAAAAATGCATGACAAATTAATATAATTGCTATGAATATAAAATTATTCAAAAAAAGATCAGATAAAAAGATTTAAAAAAAAAACCCACTAATATGTTAAATTGGAATTTCTGAAATTTTTTTTTAATTTCAGAAACCTCAGAAATGTACAAGGTTCATTTTTGAATTTTTTTTAATGCATTAAGAAAAATATACTATTTAATTTTACAGTTAAACACTATACTTATTAAAGGGTTGCTTTCGTAATAAACAATATTATTATTTAGAATAATGTGAGCGCGCAAATATTTAATTATGTGCATTAACATAAATATTAACATATATTTTATTATATTAATTTCTCTGACTTTCTTTTCACATTTTTAATACACGATTCTATTCCATCAGAATCGTTTCAGTTTTAATAAACAAGCATCTGCTTCCTGACAAAATTTGAAAGGAACAGGCATCCATATAATTTCACGATGGGTAAAAATAATGTAACAAAATTTTATGTGCTTTCAGCAAATTAAAAATTTCTAGAAAATGTATTTTTATTTTATTGAATTTCCACCCTAAAACAACTCTTATTTATAAAAAACTTTAATTCTTAACACGAGTACATTAATTCTAATATATATATATATATATATATATATATATATATATATATATATATATATATATATATATATATATATATATATATATATATATATATATATATATTAGAATTAATGTACTCGTGTTAAGAATTATATATATGTATTTCAGAACTTTTATGAACAATATTCTCCCAAAAAATAAATAAATTTGAAACTATATCATATATTGTGTAATTATTTCTTCAATCAATATTTGAAACGAACAAAAATACTTTTTATAAATCTTTATTGCTTCAAAATCAATTTTGGGACTAGAAAATAGAACATGCAAATAAAAATAATTATGGGGAAGAAGAAATAGAAGGACAGATATTGCAAAATAAAAAACTTAATAACACAATTTTATACAAATATAATTAGGAAGCATTAGTTTGAAATCATATTATCATTTATTTCAATGACATTATAAAAACACTATTTAATTCAAAAAGAATGTATTATAATTTCTTCTTTGATAACAATAGTAAATAAAAGATAGGTCTGAAATAAATGAAGAAATGCATTTCTTTAAGTGTATTTTTACTATATATAACTGGATTGTGAAAAAAAAAATTAAATTAAAATTAAAATCACTTAAAAGAGATACAATGTTAGGCTTAAATCTGATTTGTTACGATTTAAATACAATTGAATTTTCTTATTGTAGACTGTGCCGAATTGGAATAAATTTTAAAACTTCCTTACCGAAAATTTTTTTTTATTCTATTTTTTTCACCACAGTTAATTTTCTTTGAATGTTTTGTTTGCTGCTCCTAAAATTGAAAGAAAAGTGCAAATTAAGAAAAAAAGAAAAGTGCAGATTATCTTGCATATTTAAATACTTGATATTTGCAAAATTTAAGCAAGTTATTTATGTAAAATACTTCTCGGTTTTTTTATTTTAATATAGAACATAATTTATAGAAAATTCAACTAATTGAAAAGGTAACATGAGAAACCATTCAATCACGTAATAGCTTTCAGCCAGATACTATTAATTGAAAATTCTTAGCCTTAGTTGATATTTGATTTTTATGCAACAACGTATTGTTATTATAATGTCATTCGGTTGTTAAGTGCCTTTTCTTAAAAAATGACTCCCTAATTAAATTTAAATGTAATTAAAAAGCTTTCATTTTTTTCCAAATTTCAATATAATTTCATAATTTAGAGTTATTACTGTGGGGCATTTAAATAATAGAAATGTTTTAAAATTACGATATAGCCGTTTTATGGTATTTATTCTTAGTTAAATTTATTTATAATTTTTTTTTAAATTTACATAAATATTAAAGAAATATTTAAAAAATATAATTAAAAAATGTAATGATTTTTATTGGTGGTAATTTATATTTTTCTTTGCATATTTATTATTATTTCTATTAATCTATTTTTTAGTTACTTCAGTAGAAAAAGAAGATTTGTTGATATAAATCTAATTATATATAAATAATAAGGCATGCATTAAATTGTATTCTCAATGAATTATTTTAATTTAAAAAGTCAATAAAAAAAAAACACAAAGGTATCTTTCTTAATTTTTACGTATAAAATAATAAAAAGAAAATTTGACTGCTAAAACGAATCGTTTTTATTTACGAATTTAATATTATATTTACTTTTCAAACGTAATAGAACAATGATCTTGATAAGAATAAACAGTTTTATTGAAATTCAATACTTTTAGAGGATTTCTATATCGACCCATGGATTTCTTTTCTTTTATTTCATATATGTTGAAAACAAAGATAATAAATTTTACAATCCTTTCACTTGATCCACTTTTCAATTTTTCATGTCTGATAATAAAAGGCGTTGTAAGTATTTAAAAGGAAATATATTTTCCCAAATCTTTGAAGATTTATTTGCCACTTCCGATTCTATGTCTAACAGGATTTGTATTCGACATTAGACAGTCATTCATAGCTTTTGTCGTAACATCAATAATTCATTTTTAGAATCTTAAATAACTGCATAAAGAAATTCTTATAGTTATGCAATTTTTATATTGGAAACAAAATAGTTTTATTTATTATTTAGTGGTCGAGTTCACAAGCTGATTTTATATAAAAAGAATTGAATATTGATGTTATAATACTCTATTTACTGCTCTGAAAAATTTACAGACATGGTAAATATTACTATTCAAAATTAGAACATAAGCTACTGACAGAATTTGATACTCTGGCTGCCGACTTAGAATTTATTGGATTTCTAAATCCACACTATAAACGCAGGCTTTATACATTTATAGCTGTAAAATATTCAATTTACCTCTTCCCAGTTAGTAAAATAACAGTCCAAATCCAAACTATTATAGTGTTAAAACCATGAGGTTTTACAGGCGAACAACAAAATTATATATATTTGTTGAAAACAGATGTGACTAAAAGTCTAGATTTAAGATAGAGAGATAGAGCTCATTGATGAGCTACAACAAAATCTCAATTGAGATTTTTACTAAAATACAAAATTCAGATCTTTTTAAATATAATACGTAATACTTTTAGTCTATATAGACAATCTCATTTTTATTATTTTTGAAAAGGTGGCAATAAATTTATAAAAATTTCTCTGTGCTTGCTGTCAAAACTTTGCCCATTTGAGTTCTCAAAAAGCATAGACATTCTTTGTATTCTGCAAAACTTGGAATGCTACATGCAATTTAGTTACAGAAGATAAGTTTTACATGCGAGTACCATAATCAATGTTATGATAAGCGCACATCTGTGCATCGGTGGTTTGCATAACATTGAAGGTAACGAAATAAGTTTGATAGTTCTGTGAAAGTTCTTCTGTAATATCACCTCAATTTCAAATGACTCCATTAAAATATGGAATCAGAATATTCGAATTCTTGTAAACTTAGGATATATATTACACTAGTATATGAAGATATACTTTGAAAAGTAAATAATGTCCTTTTTCGAGTGAAGATAAATTTTAATGAAATCTAATTAATTTCTCCAACAATGCCTGAGGCAAGTTTTGGGTCAACATTTAAAAATTAATTTCTTAACTTTTAGTTAGGCTTGAATGTTAAAGTATCTAGTTTCTTAACTAATAAAGCTTGTTCCTATAAAAGCGTTGGAAAACAAAATTCTGTGTACGTCGTGTACTAGTACGTTAAATTTGTATACATAAATACAACCAACCTATGTTTACAAAAATGCAATATCTTAGATGCGTGGGAAGTTACAATATTGACTTTAAGTGCCCATAGACTCTATAACATTGTTTCAATTAAAAAACAATAGTTTTATTAAGTAATGGTAAGTTATTGTAACTAAATGATATTTTAGTATTGCATGACTCAGATTTAATACACATTATAGATACATATTTCTAACACATTGAGATAAAATTAACAACGGACAATTTGCTGAATTATTTGTACTGAAAAAGAAGTAGGACTGATTTAGGAATGTTATATATCATAATTGATAATTTATCTCGTATTACTAGAATATTATTCATTATTTAAATATTAGTGCATATTTTCTTTTTAAATTCTTATATACTTTATATATATATACGTTATGTTACCATTTGAAGAATAAATAATGGTTATTTTAAAGCAATACATATTTACAGGAAAATTATACTCATTAGATGATGTGTTAATAATTATCCATCAAATATTCATAGCAATATTTTTCACAATTTGATAATTGGAAATAAATCTACATTTTGTTAATCCTATTTTCTGGTGAAAATATTAATACTTTTAAATCCTTAAAACATTTTTTTTTCAACTATTGCATTTACAAATTACATTATAAATACTATTTATAGTTAACATAAATTACCATGAGACTTGATGCAAATTTTCTACCAAATCACTGCGAAACTTTCTTTGATTACTGTTCCATTCAATGGATATAATATGTGTCTGAAACTTGTTATAATCTTTTTTATTGTTACCCGCAGGCTAAAATAGGTTCATAAATACCACTTTTTTATCCCTCTAGACGTTAAACGGCTCATTGATTATTTGAGGGTGTCTAAATTGCCTTTAGTTACTAGTGTGTGCGTCGTTAATAGCTGTATGAATAAATAAGAGGTTATTATCACATTTTTTGAAGTTCCGTTTAATGGTAACATAAATATTCGTTGGTGAAAACAAGTTAACCTTCAAAAGAAAGTGATGGGTATTGGTGTAGGAATATTCGAAGAATTATTTTCGGCATAAAAAAAAAAGATAAAAACAAAATATTGTAATTATTTGTTTAAAAGTTCTGTAAATATATTACAGACTTTTCAGACTTTTAAAAGACTGTAAATATATTTACAGTCTGTTAAAAGTCACCTACACCAAATATAATAAATTACCTTCGAAATATATTAAATTAGTTTAGTATTTTAAGGTGCGCAGAAGATCTACCTCCCCGTGGTGCACCTGGTAACACTTTTTAGTGGCCAAAGATCTGCAACTTGGCATTGTTAGATTAATGAACTTTGTCTCAGCATGTTTTGTTGTATTATTTTGTTGTTGTTGTATGCTGTATGTTTTTTTTTTTTCTTTTTCGCTCTTTTTTTGCTGTAACTGTTCATAATCTGCCATTGGAAATAAAAAAATATAAAAAAAAAGTTTAGTATTTGATGTAATCTGGTATATTACAAGAGTTTCTGTTGCTTTACAATTTCATGGGGGATTATTCTATGTCATATCTTAATAAATTGCAGATCTAGCAGCGTAGTAGAAGCAGCATTATTGGGGGGAGGGGGGCAATGGGGATAATAGTATCAGCTTATGTTCAAATATAGAAGGAATTAATTTAAAAAGAAACGTTGATATCTCAAACTTTGATTATGTATTATATTTAACAAAAATTTGTAATTTTGATTTCATCCAAAAATAAATAAATAATAACTAAATAATTTTTTGCTCGTTTGTAACATTAACTTTCTAAATAACACAAATGAGTTTTGTTTCCAACAAATTTTATAATTATTTTAAAAATTAAATTATTTTTATACAGTTTCATTTATTTATTTAATTAATATCTTAATTTAATATTTTGTTTAATGTGTTAGGTGAAACTTAATTTTTTTAATTTACTATTATTATTTTTAATGGAGAATGAAACATTAAAATATAGAATTAAATAAATACATTAGCTCATAGTAGAATTAAAGTTTTTCGGTTCAAATGTACAAAGACCCGGATCAGAAAGAAGGAGGAACGTATAATGTAGAGATGATAATTTATTTATTATTGTGCAATTTTAAAGAAATTGCTGCACAAATGAAGTGAATAAAAATATAGATATTAAACTGCATTATTTCTACTAGTTAACTATTGTACAAAATACAGACAAAGATACAGTAGATACAAATCCTACTATTTAAAACATGCCATCCATCTTTTTTTGCTTTGTGGACTTTCATGAAGACAGATAAATAGCAATCAGTTATATTGTGTCTTAGTTTCACGGCGTTCTCCATTTAAGTTATTGACAATGTTTCTGATTTTGTCAATATTGAATTTATAAAAAAATCCTATATTTGTATATTCAACATTTTATATGTTCTTTGGCTTGATGGCGTAGTATTTTTATTTTTATTTGTAATAAATTTTAATTAAATTCTAGCACGTAAATCATTAGAAAACAATTATCAAACTTCATATATATATATATATATAAATATTTTATTTCAATGGCAGATTATAAACAGTAACAGCAAAAAGAACAATGAGAAAAGAAAAAAAAAAAACATACAGCAACAACAATTACAACAAAACATGCTGAAACAGAGTTCATTAATCTAACAATAATGCCAAGTTGTAGATCTTTTAGCCACTGAAAAGTGTTACCAGGTGCACCACGGGGAGGTAAGATCTTCTGCGCACCCAACCCCAAATATTATACATCATAAGTAAAAATTCCGAAAAGTTATGAGAAGAATTTAACCCTGACTGATAAGATACTTAAAAATGGACAGGGCAAACAAAATCTAAATATTCACCTACATGTCATTCACCTGCACTACCTGTAATCTTGTTTGCTGCGGATTCCCGATATAAAAATATACATCCACTCAATTCAAGTCAAAGCAAAAAGTAGTTAGACTGCCAAATTTTAAAAAGCCAGACAGTTTTCGAGGAATTCTGAACTTAAATCATCCTTAAACTGAAACAAATAAAAATCGCGGAAGAAATTTCTTACAAATCTTTTTATGAACGTCTATAAGACATAATAACTTCAATTTAAGGAAAATAGACATATTTGCCTATGTCTTTGAATATCCTTTAAAATTCTTTAAAAACCTTTGTCTTAAGTGCGTAAAGAAAGTATTTTAAGAATTAAAAATTAGTCACATTTTTATTATATATCACATTTTTTTTAATTCCAATTTTTTTTTCAATCTATCTATTAATTATAAAAGTATTAAGTCTCTTCAAGGTTGGTTTTCTGCTTAAATCCATATCAACTTGGTTTAATTTTTATCAAAGTTATATCTCCTTGTTTTCTATTCAACATCATATCTCAGCGACATGTAATTGTTCCTACATCCTGGAATCAGAATGTGGGGCTGATATATTTTACTTGATCAAATGATTAAGCAGGCAAAAAAATAATTCAGTAATTTTCTATCTTATTTCTAATAAAGCTAAATGAAGTGATCAGCGGAGTTTCGGGCCAAAGGTATATATTGTTTTAAAATTGATTATTCCAGTAAAACAATTTTCAATAGTATATATATATATATATATACATAATTATTTAATATATGTATTCGTTTCATGCTGATGTATTTGATTGTTTCGTTATTTTTCTATGAAAATATTTTAATTTATAAATTTACAATTCACTCTCTTGGGATCTCTCTTTATTTTTACAATAATATGCTTGTTAATTCTGATTTTTTTTTGTACTTCCAGTTCTTTATTGCTAAGGTATTCTGAAGATAACGAACTTAAGACTTTTTGATAATACGACAAAATTTGTAAAATTCAAGGGTTTACAAAAAAAAAAATTAAAAACAAAATATATCATTTACATATATTATAGCTATATTTTATTCATTCAGAAAAATTTATTTTCAGTACATTTTGTTAAAACAATGCATAAATAAGAACTATAACAATATAAAATAAATAATTTTATTTATGAAGTTTTTTTAATGAGTAATAGCCTAAAAATATTAAAATTAAAAACAGCCTGAATAAAAACAATTCGAAAATGTCTCTCTATTTTCCCATAATGATATTTAAATAATTTTGCACAAAATTAATTAAAAACATTTGTATTATTGAAATTCGATTACCTTAAACTTTGAAAACCAGTTAAATGATAAATGATTAAAAGAGATATCAAAAAATGGCAGAAAATAAAAAGATCGGAAATTTTTCAATATAAAATCGTTTTATAGTAAATATAATTTTGTTTCATGTTAAGATATTTAATTCATTAATTTCTGTTTCAAATCGTAGTTAAATAGTCCTGATTTAGTAGTAAAGTATCCAATTCGGATCATTAGTGATCTGAAAAAAAAAAAACAGTTTAAGTCATCAGATGTTATAGGTAGTCTGTCCTTAGATATTCATTGTTCTTGTTTGAAAATATAAATAAAACATGAATACATGAATAATGATGAACATATATACAAATACATGAATAATAAATATATATATACATACTACATATATATATATATATTATTTATATTCGTGACCTTAAATTATCGATGTAATCTTCAATTAATGCTGCTAAATCAACATAAAAGGAAAAAAAAGTATTTTCTACGGAAACGTTCAGTCCTAATTACGTGTTTTATTGGAACTCCATTTGGTCTCCCAATTGGTCCCCCTCAGAAAACCAATTGGTTGTTTGACTCCGGGTTTAAACACTTACTTATAATCGCAGCTGAGTCAGCTATTGTTTGAGTAGAGTATTATATTGTTTTGTGAAGAATACATCACACGTTCTAGTAGATATTGAATCCTCATCTTTTTTGTTTAAGGGTACGCTATTGTGTGTATCCATTATAGTTATATCATGGTAGATTTCTAATGAAATCTGAAAAGAAATAATGGAATTTTAATCATGAACTATTTTTTATTAATATCTACATGAAAACAATTTTTTTTTTTAAATTTTTTTTTATTTTTTCTCAATATTTTAAGGATCTATAAAAGAAAATTAAATATATATGGGTTTTTAAATTAATAAAAAATAATGCAAAATAATTTTCATTTTTTTCCATATTAATAAAAAGTTATATAAAAATTAATACTGAAAAAACACAGTTAATATAAAAATTAATAAGTCGGTTTAAATCGTTTCTTATGTATCAACCTAAGCAAAAAAATCAGTGAATATTTATCCTCACTTGCTCTTAAAACAAACATATTTCGAAGAAAAACTAAAAAGAGAAACATTATTTTATAGAAAAGAAATAATGTAATAAATCATATGTAATCATCTAACAGACAACGAACTAAAAATAAAATAATAAACTTTTACAAATTTATAATTTATTGTTTTTATAAGGGTAGGGTAACAGAAAAAATATAATAATTATTTTGAAAAAAAGTGTCTATCTTCATAAAATGTTTGTAAAATAAAAGACATTTAAAATAATAAATTTCTGGAGGATTTGAGTTAAATGTAACCTTTCTCATTTTGTAAATAGTAAACCTACTTTTCTTCCGTGTAGGGAAACATCATATGGAATATGAAATTTAAATTTATTTTAATTTTTCGTGAGAGAGTGGCATGATAGATAGTACATGAAAGAGAGTCATTGTCTGGCCCGGTCGTCTCTTCTTGGTGTCCACTGTATAGCTTATGTAAGATTAAAATTTCAAACTCTCATTTTAGAGACGAATTACTTAAATCAAATTAACTAACATTCGAATAAAACAACATTGTGAATTGTGTTTATATTTTGATACATTTATTATAATTTAGCAAAATTTTTCGTTTTTAAATATATTTTTTAGTATCCAACATTCAAAACAAAATATGTTTGCAAATTTATAAAAGGAAGATGATACTTTTTTTAAATTTATAATAAAAATATATAATTATTTTTTCATATTTGTATATTGCTTAATTTAATTTGAGGAAATAAATAATATCGAACAGAATAAAAATTTTAAAATATTATTTGAAATGAGCAACTAAACCATTTAGAAAAAAAAAAAGTATTGTTTATAACGAAAATATTCCCTAATTGAGTTATTCCAATTAGGGATGGAGAAAAATACTTTCGACGATAAGGATTCACTTTCATTTGCATTTAAATGCATTTAAAAACAGTTTATTCATATCAGCAATTAAATTAATTTCCTTTACGGAAAATATATCTCAATTTGTCAGACACTTGAAAGTAAGAAGCGTTATTTTATATAATAAGAAAAATAAATTAAAGTCAAATATTTGAAAAGGCTGTATTAAAGGAAAGCCTAATTTTTAAATATTTTACAGACCAACAAATGATTTATTATGAACAAACTTTATTAAACGATTTATTTTATTTTATTTTGCAATAAATTCCTTTTAAATATTTACCTATTTGTATTTTACAGCAAAGCTCCTGAAATTATTGTAAATAAATAGTACCAAGAATTATTGTCACAATTCAAAAGTATAAATAAATGCAAAGATATAAAATACCGTTAAACATTCTATAGAAATATTAAGAGATGATAATATTAAAGAGATTTTAAAAATGGCATTTTACACTAAGAAAAGTTATTGTTAAGAATTAATCAACTGTTATATTTCTAAAGTAATGCATGACAACATATTTCGTACATTAAATTAATTGCGTATATATTTAACTAGTTATTCATTAACATCAATGATAAAAAAAATGATTTCAATTACTTAAAGTTTATTTTCTTTCCAAATTTCCCAGAATTTAGATTATTCTTTTGTAAAAATTGCAAACATCCTATCAAATTTGTATTTTTTAATGTTTTCTTTTAAATGTTGTTTAAAATACCATACTTAATATCTAAAGTATAACAAATAAAAAAAATAAATTAACAAAAAGGTTCAACAATATCTAATATTACTTTCAAATATTCTATCATTACGTCACTGGTACTTTCATTTCATCAGAGAAGTTATGCTGTGGTTTATCAATTCCACTGCCTGAAATTTGATCGGGTCTTCAAGTTGATGGGGAACATTTAACATATTAAAATGGTTTTCAGAAATATTTTTCCCTTCACGACAAATAAAGGAAGAGATCACATACTTTCATATTTTGATTTATTAAAGAACTTTTCATGTTTAACTCTAATATTACCACAACTTTAAAAAAATTCCAATATATACAATGCATTTGATATTTAATATTAACTGTCAATTTTATGACAGTTTTAAAATCTTCAGTATTATTACTAAAAATATTTAATAATCGTTACATGAAAAATTGAGTAAGTTTATGGTATTATTAATGTATTTGTTTCTTCGGATCTTTCAATAATGCTGTATTGCAATATTGTTTACTAATGCTGTATTTTTTTTATATTTATATAGTTGACGTATTGAAATGATTTTTCTTAGATTTATTTCTCATTAAAAATATGATTTCTGATCGAATTTTGTAAATGAATTATCATTTTAAAAAATTGTTATTTAAAAATGAATTTTTTAAAATTAATATTCAACATTTATTTAAATGTTGAATATTAGTAAAGGAATGAATGAATGTATAATCCAAATAGAAAATGAATAATAACAGCATGGCTACGACAAAAAATAAAAGCGTAAATATATAATCATTACATAAAAATGTCGTTGAGTTAATTCAATAATCTGTTATGCATGGGGCAACAATAAAATTTTGATTTCAGTTTTTTGTTAAGAATTCGGAGAATTAGTCTACTTTAAATTTTAATTTACAATAAACACATAATTATCATATGTCTTATATTATAGATTTATATTATTCCAACTATTTATTTGCTCATATTACTTCAGTTGCACTCAGTTAACATTTTTAATAAAATATCATGCAAAATAGATGTTCATCCTTATCAAATACACTTTGCGTCACAATTTGTAAAATTAATCTGTAAAATTAATTTATATTTTTTTCTAACAAAGAATAATATTTTTAAAATTCGAAGTTTGACTATATTTTCTTCAGAAAAATTGTGTTATATTTAACAAGGTAATATTTTGTCGATCGTGGGCCAGATATTTTTCGTGAATAATATGAAATGTTTAGCATATTATCATAGGCATAAAAGTGTAAGAAAAAGCATAAATTTTGAAATTCGATGCAAATATTTTTAAAATCTTTTTATATAAAAATTTGTCAAATCTCTTTCAAAAAGAAAGTCGTCTGTCTTTTTATAAATATATATAATTTTTATGGAGATGAATTTTAAATAATATTACTTTAAATGTCTTGTTAATAAGTAAAGTATAATAATTCATAATAAAATTGAAAACTATAAAAAAATGTATATATATCTGTGGAAAATATGAAATAAATGCGCCATGAGTTCAGTCGAATTCCACACATTTGCTGTAAAATTGAGCAGTTCACGTACAAAAATATGTGATCCGAAAACTCAGAATTTTATCGAAAGCATTTCCCAGGTCTTAAAGATTCTTTTTATCCAAGTTGTACTAGTATTACATTTTAAGATTTTCACCGATTTAAAAACTCTCAACCAAAACTGCTTTTTCGACTAGTAGGAGACCTTTTTAATCATTTAATAACATGATAAATATCCTCGAAGTTAATCCGGAAATATCCAAGTGATGATCTTTTAAAATATATGTTGACACTTTATTCCAGAATCTAGACATATAATTCCGTTCTGGCATGTAATGCCTGTTGCATAATTTAGTACATATTTTTTTAATATACTATCTACAAGCATGCAAGATTTTTATTTGTTAATATAATCTGAATTTGCATTGCATTTAGGTATGAAATTCCAAAATCAAATTTGGTAGTTTTTAATTTTTCGCATTTTATTTCAGAAAATGTATTTGAAGAAGTTTTATTTTTGCTTTTTCATTTTACTTGGCTAAAACAATTGTCAGCGTGTGTTATTTAGCCAGTTGTAATATTTTCTGATAATATATTTTCTTAATACTTTACAGAAAAATTGCAAACTGTAGACGAAACTAATTAAAAATACCTAATTAAAAACCATCAGTTTTAAAATAATTAATTTCTTTGAATAATATATATATCGCAATATAAGAATTACTAGAAATAAAAAATATGACTAATTACTAGAAATAAAAATTGACTAGCTAGGTTATATTCAGATTCAGCTAAGTTAAAGATTATTCATAATTTATTTTTACCTTAATCTTTTTTTTTTTATCTATTTTTTACTTTTTTTCTCTTCTTATCTAGAATTTATTTCTCTTAGGAACTTCTTTTATGTTTCATTAATTTTTAAATGACAAAAAAATCTTCCGTTTCCTAAGGTATTGTGATTTACAAATTGTTATATTTTTTATTGTTTACTATGTTTAATAAATATATTTAATTTTTAAGTAATCTGTAAATTTATTCTTAGATAATAACAATTATTATGCAATAATAATTCAAAATTTTGATAAGAGTTATAGCAAACTCATAACAGTTGAACTTGGTCCCTTGGAAAACCCAAATTATAAAAATTTATTTTTGAAGTTACTTCAAACTTCAAAAATAAATTTTTATTATTTGGGTTTATTTAATTCCATTAGTAGAATAATAATATTTTCCGGATTTTTTTTTATTTATTTCTTATTCTCTAATAGAGGAAATGAAAGGCTTATAGTTGCTGTTAAAATATAGCTTGAGCAATTACGAAGTGATAAAGTAAAAGTTTTTTTTGAAATATAAGTTTTTTTATTTTCAAAAATTAAATAAATAAGATAAACGAATTCGCAAAATTCGAAACCGTCTTAAAAATTATGCATCCTAACTTTGCGTCATTTATGCTAATTTGTGAAAATAAATATTAATTTTTTATCTTCATAGTATTCGGATATACACGTTATTCAAATAACTAACATAATAATATAAAAAGGGAAAAATGTCGTTTATATTTATATCTCTACTTAAATACTAGGAAAATTTTCAATGTTTATAATTTCTCTAATAATTGCAATTGCTGATATATCAAGTTTTAATTTTCAATTTAGAGATCGTAAATAGCACTAGATTTCATGTTATGAGACACTTGCATATAGCTAAATGGATAAAATGTATTCAATTTACCAAATATATGTCATATTTCAAAGGACTCAACGCAAGTTATTTAGAGGCCTTTTAATCCAACTTTCTGTAAACTATTCCATTATTACGTTATATTTTGTCTCTATGTTTTTGAAGCTTTTTATATTTAACATTGTAAAAGTGTTCCAGTAATCATATTCATTAATCAGTAATAAATGAACTCAGAATTCCGAACATCAAAAATTCGATATTTGTAATTTATCTTTCTTAATATATCTTCATTATTCCTATTATTAAATTTTAACAGATGAAAATATTTCTAAATATATTTAACATATGAAATTGGATTTTCTTCCCATATTGATCTTCAAACACGTTCATAGCAATTCATTTAAGAAATTCAAATACAAAAAAAAAATCTAAATTAATTTACTTTTAGAAATTTAAATATAACTCAGAATTGCTTTTTTTTTCTGTCATGGTATTTTAATTTAATCATCATCGTTTTTTCTTTTAAAAAGACTTATTCTTCTTGCAGAAAACACAAAAATTGATTTTAGTAGTCATTAATTAATATACACTACAATTTACTCAAGCAAATATAGATATCCCTATAAATTGACTTCCCAAGGTTAAGAAACCTTAACTATACATCAAATTAGCGTCGGTGGCCTTCTAATTATCTGGAAACCATGGAAACCAAATTTCACATATGCTGAGTTATTTGTTTTCTTCATTGCTGTTGACAAACATAGTTTCGCAATATTCCTTGATGTCAAGGTGACTCTAATCACTACTAGAAAGTCACTAAGTACTAAATACTTTGGGAGGTATAATTGCTGATTCTTATAAATTAAACAGACTTCATCAAATGGTAGGTTTTGCAAATTTAATTATGTGAAAAATTTGTTTCAAGATTGTTTTTTTCAATAAATGCGGCTACAAGTAAAGGTTAAAAATTTAGAAACTGTTTATGATTTTGATTGATAGAATAAACTTAATTTATTGATACATCAATATTCTATATAGTCATAATAAATTGTTTAATTTACTGATATATAATTATGATATATTTATATAATAAACTGCCACATCGATATGGTGAAATTTTGGTGTTTCCACTCAAGTCTGAATCTTGTGACTAAGAATCACTTAATTTATTCAATATTTTCTCTACATGATAATACATTTACTAAAGGATTATCTCAGAACTATACAATTATTATATAAGAATGATGTGTAATTTTACTGGGATATTTATACATTTCTTGGTAGATCTTTTAAAAATTAAAATTTTTTTGACAAGTAGAAAGGAATAATAGGAGTTTTAAAATATTTGCGAATATTAGATTCAAAATATTTTTTTCAAAAATTGTTTTATGAATATCTCTATTTGTTTTATTTTCCTCATTTGTAAATTATAAAATGCCTCATAGCAAAAAATTTGTAGAAAAAAATGCAATTAAGATATCCTAACACGATTACAGCGAAAAAAATGAATTTTTATTATTTTATTCGAAAGATTAAAAAAAAATAGACATTAAAAGTCAAGACAATAAATAATTACAACAAGTAACTAAACCTGTTAATCACGAATTATAAAGTTGATGAATAAATGCATTAAAATTTTAAATTTAAATTTCGAAGAACTTAATTTTTGCAAAACCGCAACACGATAATAGTAATAACTGTTATAATAATTTTCAGAGCCTAATGAAATTTTAATTATATGTTTTTAATTTTCTATACAATGAATTAAAACATTTTAATATATTAATTTAGAAAAGCGTTTTGATAAAAATTATTTTTCTTATATTTTTATTCTAAATTACTCAATTGGTTGATTAATTAAAATAATTTTAGTAATGTTTGTCTTTAATGCATACATCATGAATGTTTGTCTATGTTTTTACAAGTAAATGTGATGTTTTACATATTGTTTTTTGGTAGGAATTTTTTTGTACGAAAATACCTTTTTTGTCAATTTCTTACAAATGTAATAAAATATAATGAGATAAATATTTTAATTTTTATGTTTATTAATGTTTTATAATATAATTTAAAAAATCATCCATGAAATTCTATAAAGCGAAGGTAATTTTTTTTAAAAAAAAAAATTTTAAGTGAGCTTGATACACTAAATTTTCTCTCCACCACTTTCAGTGGCAAACTACAAATTATTCGAGGCAAATTTATTTCAAGTAATTTATAACACTGGTTGTTATCTTCCAAGTTCATACCGCATTTAATGCATCCAGTGCACTTAGTAGAGGCAGTTATTATGATCAGCCACAAAACTGAATTTGAGCTCATATATCACGTAATAAATTCTAAAACTTGCACATAAAAACATGACTTATTAAATATGATTGAGATAGTAAAGTAAAGATTTTAATTTAATGAAACAAAAAATAAATTTCAACGTAATAAATTCTAAAACTTGCACATAAAAACATGACTTATTATATTGATTGAGGTAGTAAGTTAATAAATTGATTTTAAATTTAATGAAATAAAAAATAAATTTAAAATTACAAATAGTTTTGGACAATTTTCTCTAATTATATTTCGATAAACATTAAATATTTCTAGAATTTACTAATAGTTTCTGAAGAAAGAAAAATCATAGGTTCTACTTTATATATATTCAAATTTTGATAAGAAAATATATTGACAGCAAATAGCTAAGGTCATCTGCAAATGTATTGCAATGATATAAAAAATTGTGATATTTTTTTTTTTTTTTAGTTTGTAAACATTACTTAAAATTCAGCGCGAATAGGGAATTATTTGCAAGTAAAAAAATTTGGATTTTGTGGATACTGATGAAAAATTCGAAGATTATTAGTAAAAAAACGTGGTGTTAAAAGAATGATTTTTGCAAGCCGTGTAATCTTAAGTCACTTCTCTATATTTTAAGAAGGGCAAGACACGAATGTGAGATTTTCTAGTAGAAAATCATTTCTTAGGAAAAGAAAATCCTTGCCTTTGCAAAAGAATACGAAAGCCGCACTAAATCTTTTGGTTACCTATGAATTTAAGGATTAAAGTAAATTCAACACCCAGCTTCCTGACTGTCCCTAATAAATATTCAGAACCCCAATGACAGAATTTCAAAGATAAAATTATGATAGGAATTGATAAAAGCGATAGAGATTCGAATTTAATTTGCTGAGATATTAGCAGTTGCAGCATATATTTTAATAATAATCAACATAATGTTTTAATAGTAATACACAAATTACTGCATTAGTAATCATTCATGTAATAAAAATTTAAGAAAAAAACTAGTTATAGTAATGATTATAAAATGTAAGCGTTTTTTAAAATTTTATAATTTTATCTCTCTTTTTATGATTTTTAATCTATTTAATGGACTTTTTTCCCAGATATTTTATAAAATTATTCTGAAAATTAAGTTTCCTAAAGGATATATATGGCAAAAATTGTGACTTTAAAAGTAAATATGTTATTTATGTTGAATGATTCAATAATACTATGCTAAAAGATTTAGAAAGATACATATTATGAACTTGATTTAATAATTATTAATGGACAATTAAAGTAAATCAATAATTTGTGAGATAGATATATTAAAATTAAATAATAATAAATATCGTAGAAATTGTGTTCTAAAATATTTGTCATTGGTTACATTTACCTATTTGATTAGAATATTATATTCAATAACAAAAGCCGTAATGTACCTACTTTTAATAAATAAATATGTTCGCATTTATCTACAGAGTTAAGCAGATTTAAATGAGTTTTAATTAATTTTTAATAGTAAGCTCAGTTTTAATAGTTAGATAGAAATTATTAGTAAATTGATGATTTTTAAATTATTAGTTAGAAAAACTAATTTAGTAAGTTACTGACCATCTGGTTTAACTATAAAGGAAAAAAAATGCAAATATTAAAATAAAAAATTTGCCTCTTTTGTCTTTTTACTAAATTACTCTACTTAAATTCATTGTATGCTGTAGTTCGACAAGAAGTATAAAAGTATAAAGCTGATCATCATTTTGTTCAAAACTCAAAGAATAAAGTAATATTAATATTAATTAACTGTAAAACTATAAACTACAAAATGATATTAATTAACTGTAATTAATATAATTGTTAAATAATGTATAACAGTTCTTATTTTATTTGATAATTTGTTCTGGAATCTCATTTTTCTAAAATTATAATTGAAATTATTATTAAATTTATGATGTACAGAATATAAAAATAGTAGTGATAACTATGATATCACATTGTGTAATGTAATAATACTCTTGGTAGTTCGCCAAACGTATTTTTCATTTGTTCTGAAACATTGCTTAACAATTATTGTATTGGATAAGCTGCATATTAAAAGAATTTTTCCAATGAACTGCTATATCGAATTGCGTTCTGTTTTATCTTATTTGAAGTCAAGTATTCAGCAATAAAAAATATTTAACTTTAAATAAATAATTTATGATTTTTAATGCTAACTTAAAAGATGTATATATATATTATAAAATAAAAAATATATAATATATATATATATATTCCTTTCATTTGTTAGAGAATATTTTTATTTTATTTAGAAATTCTAAATTATAAGTTTTTGAATTAAATAATAATAATTTTATAAATTTATTCTTGTATATGTCAGTTAGTTACGTAATTGTAAAACTATTTATTTTTAAATTTTCTGAATGAAATTTTCTTTTACTTATATATATATATAGAGAGAGAGTATTTTTTAATACATACTAGCATATATTTATGATAAATAATTAAAGCGGCACATTTTTCATTCTTATACTGATTTTATTTTTATACTTTTTATAGATTGGTAAAATAAATAAATAAGTTAAATAAAATTAATTTATACAACTTTTTTCAATTTGAACAAATTATATCTTATATAAAAATACAATTTCTCTCATGGAAGAAATTATTCAGAAGAAAATGAGAATTTTCTTTATTATTCAATTCAAGAGATCTTAAATAAAATCTTACCTTTTAAAAAAACTTCAGAAATTTATTAAATAAAATTTTAGTTTTATTCATGTTTTAAGAATAGATTATATTTATTTTGTAATGTTTTTAAATAAAAAAGTAAAGCATTTTAATCATTCGATTGAAAAATTATTTTAATCAGTATTAAGAATAAATATGTAGTACATTTATATTCTCTATTTTTCGATTATATCCTTTCAAAAATTTTAAAATACACAAATTTCATATTGTCCTTTTAGGTTTTATCATTCATAATTTAATATACATTAAAATGTATTTTAAACTTTTTCAAACTATCCATTCAATTTGAGGTATGCTTCATTTACCAAAATCAACTTATTTCTAGAATGTTATATTCTAAAGCCATCGAATTTGACCTAAAACATTAGTGACAAAATCAATAAATATGTAGCAGATTCAGCATGGTACAGATTGCACAAATAGGTCCTTTTACGTTGCAACACAAATTTTGTCACTACAATTTTCAAAGAAATTTACTCACAAACATTTAAGGAAAATTCAAATATTCCTCTCCCTCTCCGCTGAAGGACCTTCCAACATTTATTAATAGACATCACACGGGATTCAATTTAATTAAAGGTATATGTACAGGTCAATAAAAAATTTCATATGAAGTATTCTAAAACTTTTTATGTATATTTTAGCTGAGGAATTACTAAAAAATCTTTCCTACTATTTTTTGCTTTTTAAAATAAAAATATTAAAATATTAAATTAAGCTTTTAAATTAAAAAAAATGTAAAATGTTCATACCTATAATTAATTTATGCAGTATGCCTTAGCTTCTAACTAAAGTTCAATGATCTTTAATAAAAAGTCATAAGAAGCAAATATGTAACGCTGTTTTGTATTCCTCTTTTTCTCAAGTCAAGCCAGACGGGGAAGGTAACAAAAACAAAAGATTCCACGTGTAATTCTGGTCCCCGTCTCTCCCCTTCGGGATTGTTTTCTTTGCAAATGGAATTCAATTCCGCACAGCTGGGTGGAAAATGCAACCATCCATTTTGGTTGATAGATCGGATGTTTTAAAAGTTTCGAAATCTTTCTTACTTTTAAATCTCAGTAAAAAATCTTTTGTTTTTGAATAGTAAAGCCAAAGACATAAAAATTATATTTGACATTCTTGTAAGTAGACAAAATAATTTTAAAAGGAAGGAAACATTTTATCGATATATAAGCATTAGATATATTTTGTAGATACGTTAATGTTTAAATTGAGGGAAAAATGAAATTTTAAACATTAGACTGACATTCATGTGGAAAATGTTTATGTGTTTTTTTAATTCTTAAATTAAAAACAAAAAAACAAAAATTAATACTAAAATTTTTTTTAAACTTTTTTTTTAAACTATCTATCAGTTTTCTTTATGGAGCCTTATATGAATTTATGATTTAAATTTATTTTTTATCATATTCTTCAACATCATATTTTTATCAATAATGCATCATTATATTCATATCATTATATCGTTATTATATATCCTTCATAACAGCCGGGATTTTCACCAAAGTCTCTTCTGGTTTCATTCTTACTAGGGTTAGTTGTAATTCCTACAATACATTATATTAAATTAGTAAACTATAATTTCTTAAATTACTTATACCTCTGTTTCATTCAAAAACTGAAATTCAGGACGCAGCTTTACTATTTAATTTAGAAATATTTGGCTTAAATTTATTTAATTATTATATAAAATAACGCTTTTATTTCCATGTGTCTGACAAATACAACGATATATTTTAAAATTAAAATAAATTAAATGAATATCTAACTTCCTGCCACATCTTTCAATTAATGAGTTTTACTGTCTGAAAGCGAGATCACATATTTATGCATTGAGTTGTAATAAATATCATATAAAAATGTGTATACATAAATATATATATATAATTTTGCTATATTTATTTTATTTTAGATAATATCTAGTTGTTGTTACTTTGAAATCACGAAAAAGGTTTTGAGTAGCGAATTCTACTAAATTAGCCCAGGACTTACCTAACTATTTATAACAATAGGCCCCTAGTATTAGTCATTTATTTGTCTGAAGGTTTTTCAGAAATAGTTTTTACTGAATTTGTCCACCAAATATAACGATATATACACTGAAGTGACAAAAAGTCATGGATAGCAATATGCAAATTTTCAGATGGCAGTAGCATCGCGTAGAACAGGTATAAATGCGCAGAGCTTTCATTTCTGTTCAAGTTATTCATGTGAAGAGGTTTTTTTGACGTGATGATGACCGCCCGACGGGGAATTAACAGACTTTTGAACGCGGAATGTTAGTTGGAGCTAGACGCATGGGTCATGCCATTTCGAAATCGTTAGGGAATTCAACATTTCCAGATCCACTGTGTCAAGAGTGTGCCGAGAGTATGAAATTTCAGGCATAACATCCCACCATGGACAGCGCAGTGGTCGACCGCCTGCACTTAACGACCGAGACCGGCGACGTCTGCAAAGAGTCGTAAATTCTAACAGACAAGCAACATTGCGTCAAATAACCGCAGAAATCAATGTGGGACGTACAAGGGACTTGTCTGTTAGAACTGTGTGGAGAAATTTGGCTTTCTTGGGCTATTCCAGCAGAAGACCGACACGAGTGCCTTTACTGACAGAACGACATCGCTTGCAGCGACTCGTGGGCACGTGAGCATATCGGTTGGTCCCTAGATGAATGGAAAACCGTGGCCTGGTCCGATGAGTCACGATATCAGTTCGTTCGAGTGTGGCGCAGACCCCACGAAGCCATGGACCCAAACTGTCAGCAAGGCACTGTTCAAGCTGGTGGTGGCTCCGTAATGGTGTGGGCTGTTTTTTCATGGCATGGACTTGGTCCTCTGGTGCGACTGGACCGAACATTGACTGGAAATGCTTATGTTCAGCTACTTGGAGATCACTTGCAGCCATTCATGGACTTCATGTACCCAAACAACGATGGGATTTTTATGGATGACAATGCGCCATGTCACCGGGCCACAACTGTTCGCGATTGGTTTGAAGAACATTCTTGGACAATTCCAACGAATGATCTGGCCACCTAGATCGCCCGACATGAATCCCATCGAGCATTTATGGGACATCATCGAGAGGTCTGTTCGTGCCCAAAATCCTGCACCATCAACGCTTTCACAATTATGGACGTCTATCGAGACAGCATGGCTCAATATTCCTGCAGAAGACTTCCAACGACTTGTTGAGTCCATGCCACGTCGAGTTGCTGCACTTCGCCTGGCGAAAGGAGGGCCGACACGATATTAAGAGGTATCCCATGACTTTTGTCACTTCAGTGTATATTAACAGTTACCATTGAAAAACTACATGAATAGCAAATCTTATAAAGTAACCAAAATAATGTATTGATAATATTCATAATGCTATTGACAATAATCAGATGGTTATCATGGACTGGACTTTCGATGAAAAAGCCTTTTTGATTTATTAAATAAAGAGAGGAGAAAAAAAAATGTATTTGAAAAGAGGCGATAAAAATTTAACATTAAAATAAATTAAATGACTATCTAACTTCCTCGCCACATCTTTCAAATATCTAGTTTTACTGTCTTAAAGCGAGAGCGCATATACTATGTAATTGTGATTACTTTGGAATCACGTAAAAGTTTTGTGTGGCGGATAGTATTAAATTAGCTCAGAACTTACCTGACTTTTTATACTGATAGGTGCCTATTGTTTGTCATTTATTTTTCGAAAGGTTTTTCAGTCATATTTTGACTGAATTTTTCCATCAAACATACACAAAAAAAATATATTATCAGTTTTCAATGAAACACTACCTGAAAGCAATCCTTATAAAGTAACCAAAATAATGTATTACTAATATCCGTAATGTTATTGAAAATAATCGCTGGTTATCATGGATTTGAATTTCGATGGAAAAGCATTTTGAATTTAAAAAAAAAAAAGATAGTAGAGAAAGTTTTTTGAAACGACAAAATCAAGTTATTTTTTAAACTAAACATTCATGGAAATACATTGGAGACCAAATTTCTTTTGCAAAGAAAATATTTTCTGTATAATCAAAATCAAAAGCAACGTTTCCTAAAAATATTTATATAAGAATTATGAGACTCTACAATTTGCCATCTTTTGCCTAATAAATGTTTGTTAAGAAATGTTACGCCCTAAATGTTTTAACAAATTGTTATGGGATTACAGGTTGAAGGAATAAAGTTTTGATTTTTCCTATAAGATTTTATCAAAAGAACTACTTTACATTTGTAAAATGATTGCTTAAACAAATGTTCACGCTATTTTCGACAACTGATATATTGAAACTTTACCATTCATTTCTAAACAATTTTAAGCGAAATACTTAGCCTTTTAAAACAAACAATTCTTTGAATAAGCCATATAATTTTTATAATCCAGTATACGGAAAATAACTGACTTTCACAACATGTTGTCTAGAAGATTGAGATAAACTGAATAAACTTAACATACTAAACTACTAAACTACTAAACTTAAACATAGTGAATTTTAAAATATACTTATACTCAAATATTTGATGCATTTATTTAATACTGCAACAAATTCATATATTACTATAACAATTTATTCAAAACTTCATTTCATTCTCAGAAATCTAAAAGATTTCCTAGAATGAAATTGTCTTAAACATTTACTCCGCAACATTGAGAAAAGACAGGAGGGAGTTGTTGGCTCTCAATTTATATTTTAAGAATACAAAAATAAAATACAATAAAAAAATGAAACATAAAAAACAAATAAAACAAAATAAATAAATAAAACACTCTTGTTGCAATTACTTTTCTTATTGGGATTAAAAAAATAAAACATAATAAATTATTACACAATGAATGATGAAACAGATTAAGATGCAAAGAAAGTAAATTAAAAAAAAAAAGGGATCTGTTACAAAATAGCAAAGACGTTTTCTTATAATGTAAACAAAAAAATATGAATTAAAAATAAAAAAGATATATAATGCAGAATAGATTGTGTTTATAAATTGTTGTATCGTAAACATATCCTATGAAGTTAAATACAATTAAAAAAAGTAATTTAAATAATGTGCTTAATACAAGAATTTATTTTATTATTTCAGTGAAAGTGATATGTATGTAATATATGTTTCATTTCAGAAAACAAACAAATAAGGGGGTGTTATATGTGTAAAATCTCCCTAAAAGAATAAAAAAAATATGACACAAATATTCGCTTTTCTTTATATAAGTAAATGTATAAAAACAACAATCAATACAACAGTTGTTACTCTTTTTGCTGTTGTAAATGTGTCATGATAGATGATAATGATAAAAAAAAAAAATCAGTTTTGTTTGTGACATCTCTTAACTCATTTCATATTTCATTTTTCCTGCCTGTAAATATAACTGTTAAAGATTTTAATCACTGTCATGTAGTCTAATGAGTAACACAAATAACGATTATGAATACTTTTAACACTTGCAAGACAGTGCAAAATACTTGAAAATATATTTTTTATTAAGAATGATGAATGTATGTTGATAAGCAATTTTATTTATAAAAAATATAAATAATAATACAAATTCATACTCTCAAGAGAAAAAAAAACACAAAAAAGAAATCTATCCGAATGGATAGAAAATCTGTAACTGTGATGTACATATAGGACTATAAAACAGTCAATCTTTAGAGATATAGAATGCTTTATTCAAAAGTTACTTATAACGAAACATTGTTAGTTCAACTATAGTCCTCATACGAAGTTTTTAGATTTCACTCTAATTTTCGTTATAGTTCGGAATTACAATTTAATTTTTTGTTTTAATATTTTGCTCTACTCGAAGTGTTTTTCTATTATTGGACCTGTTTTTTACTGTCATGTAAAACAAATTACGAGATATAAGTTCACAAAAAAGGCCAATAGACAAGCGCAAAATATAGTTTGATTTAATTGCAATTGAATTTTGTTGTTTTCTATGCATCTATAAGAAAGAATCGTGTTTAGTTGTTTATTGCAACAATTTATAAATTGTTGCAATGAAAAACTGTTTTTGAGATATCACGCGAATTAATATTTTTACTATGGGATTATGTTCAAAATTTTGAAATACTGATTTCTTCTATTGAAATTTGGTGAGCTTCAAAAGTGCATGCATGGATTAGTTTATAACACATTAAATGGTTAAAGAAAGATATGGAACTGAATGGATTGTTATTGTATTAATTTTCGAAGTTGAATTACAAAAGAAATGTAACAGATTCTGCAATAGTTTTCAAGTAATTAAATAATTACTTTGTGACATGAAATTAAAATAGTTTGATCAATTTCTGAAACATATTTATAAATTACAGTTTATTGTCCATTAATTGAAGAAACACTATTTCAACATTTATTAAAAATAATTAATAAAATAATTCTCCATTTATGTTATTCTGTATTAATAATTTTCAGAAAAAATATGTTATATGACATAAGTTTAATTAAATTATTAATGGCCAATTTCGTGTAAGCCGCATTAAAATAAAAATTTGATAAATGTCTCATTTGTCATATTATTGAAAATAACTCTATCTCCGTTTTTAACTGTGAAATTCACTGCATGCCTAGATAATAGAGATAAAATAGAAAGAAAATATTTCATTTTGCATAAAATATTTTTTGTTTCATTCAAAGATTTTAATAAACTTATAAAATATAATCATAAACATATAAAAATATAATTATAAATTTAAAAACATAATTATAAACTTATAAATACAATAATATTAAGAATATCATTTATAATTATCAATTATGTGTTTTCAGATATAATTATTGGTTTAAAAATATAAACACTTTTAATGATGATATTTTAACAGATTATGACAGATTTTAAATACATTTTAATTCCAAAATATTTTATAAATTATTAAACATACCCTTAGAGAGAAGTAAATCATAGCTAAACCAAATTTAATAAAGCAAAATCTTTTTAGACTATTTGTTTCTTGATTTATAAATCATTAAAAATTGCTACGAGTATTATTATAAACTTTATGAAATATAAACTAATTCTCCAATAAACTCTACAAATTTTTATTCTTGAAATAACATTAATAGCATTTTTTTTTTTTTTTTATAATTATGAATCGAAATATAAAAAAGATTCTATCTGAGCTTTAAAAATATTTTAGCTAAAGAAAAAAAAATGAGCTCATTTTAAATAAATTAATTATTCAATATTTGCAAATTATTTTCTATTGAATTAATTTATTACCCAATAGTATTTTAAATTTTATTTATTAAAATTTCAAAATATTAATCCGATTAAATTTTTATCAAACTCTGAGAAGGTATATTTATATATTTAATTGCAAAAAAAGAGATTAGGAATACCTTGGACAGATAAGAACCAGAAAATTTATATCTTGATGGCAGGCCCAAATAAAAAATAAATGAATATCTTTTAAATGAATTTGTACGCATTTTATTGTTTCCAGACTTTTAACTGGATATAATTTTTCTGAAGAATCAAACAATTTTAAATTTAGATGAAAGATTGAAAAAAAAATAAACAATAAATAAAGTCTCAGAAGGTATTTTGTATCCCTTTTTTAGTTTCTAGACATCTCGTTTTTAACTGACTGTAACGTGATTAATTTGCTGAATATAAATGGTTATAATTGTAAAAAATATATGTCATAATAAATAGAAAATTAATAAAAATTAATATAAATATTGTGAATGTAAAGTTGATAAAAAAGAAATAATATCATATAAAATGATTTTAAAATAAACCTTTATTATATTCACTTGGAATTTCTGAAAATTATTATTTTAATTATTAAATCTTACAAATGAAAAATTTTTTAATTTTATTTTTTTAATACATTAAGAAAAATATACTATTTAATTTTACAGTTGAACACTTTACTTACTAAAGTGTTGCTTTCTGTACTAAAAAATATATTATAATTTAGAATAATATTTAAGTAAATATTTAATTATATGCATTAACATAAATATAGGTAAATTTTTTTTATGCTTTAATATAATATTAATTGTTATATTTTTTTTTTCTTTTCATTTTAATGCACAATTCTATTCCATCAGAATCGTTTTAGTTTTGTAAACATTCATCTGCTTCAAGTAAAAAATTCAAAGCAACAGGAATCCATATAATTTCCCGACGGAAAAACTCTGTGTTTTTCAAAAAAAAAAAAAAATAAAAAATAAATGTGCTTTCTACAAATTATTAAATTTCTAGAAAATATCTAATCAATTTTATTTAATTCCCAGCCTAAAACAAATCTTATTTAGAGAAAAACTATAATTCCTAACACGAGTACAGAAATTCTAAAAAAAAAAAAACAAATTGTATACATGTATTTCAGATATTTTATGAACAATATTCTTTCAAAAATGAATACATTTAAAACTATATAATATATTACTTAATTAATTTCTTTTATTCTTCTAACAATAATTGAAACGAACAAAAATACTTATAAATCTTTTTTTCTCCAAAATCAATTTTAAAGCAGCAAGCACAACATGCAAATAAAATTAACTATGGGGAAGAAGAAATACAAGAAAAAATATTGCCAAAAATAAAAATTTCGTAACTTAATAACGAAATTCTATATAAATATAATTAGGAAGCATTAGTTTGTAATTATATTACCATTTATTTCAAAGACATTATAAAAACTTTATTTAATTTAAAATTCGCAAAAGAGTAATTTATAAGTAGTACAATTTCTTCTTTTGATAGCGATAATAATAAATGATAGAATTCTTCTACTATAAATGAAGAAATGCATTACTTTAAGTTTATTTTAATGTATATAACGTAGATTGTGGTAACGTGGATTGTGAAACAAATTAAATTAAAAATTAAAATTTCTTGAAAGAGATAAAAATTTTCGGCTTAAAATCTGATTTGTTAAGATTTAAATAAAATGGAATATATCTTAATCTAGATAAATTGTAATTAGTGTAAATTAATGTAGATAAATTGCAGATCTTATTGTGCTGAATTGCAATAATAACTTCTTTAAACATTCTTACCATAGTTATTTTGTTCTATTTCTTTTTCCCTATAGTTAATTTTCTTTGAATGCTTTGCTTGTTGCTCCTAAAATTTTTTTTTTTTTTAAAGAAATAAATTTTATTTTGAATGGAACTGAAAATAAAAGATTGTATGCATTAGAACAAATTTAAATTTAATGCGTGTTACAGAAGTGACAGCAAATATAAATTGCAGTTTGATAACTAATATTATAAATGAAATATAATTCTGAATATTCGGTTTTCTACAGATCAATAATAAGAAGCCCATAATATAAAATTATTTTTTATTAAATTATTCTTAAAAATGTTACCTTTCAAAATATATAAAAAGAAATTTGAAAATGCTCTTGAGAGAATACAGAATATAGAATTTATAATATTTGTTTAAAAATTCTTACAAATATTTTGAACGTTTCTTTGATGTATATAAAATTTTAAGTTTCGATTCTTTTTAAATCAAATAATTCACATTAAAATAATTAGAGCAACATAATTGTCATTTTACAAAAAGGGATGTGCAATTTAAAATATTTCTCGTTATATAACATGTATTTTATTAAAGGGTTATATAGTCTTTTTTCATTCAATGAATGTTTGTTTTATTTATTAAAATATTGCGACAATCATAAAATTAAATTAACATTATCAAACATCTTGGAGAATTATAGATATATTAATTTTTAATGAATTTCACGAAAGTTATGCTAAAAATTAAAACGACAGGAGTAAATAAAGATGAGTAGATGATATCAAGTTGATAACTGGATTAACTAGAATACAAATGGAACGTAGAAAATAAATTCTTAATTAATATATAACTGCGTTATATTACAATTTCTAGCATTTCTCGTGATTGTAAAATCTGTTTGTAAATTGAATTCTATTCTCTAATATTAGCAATTATTACTATTGTGCTGTATGTACATTGTGTAATGTTGTTACTTTAATCTACTTCATTGTTTCTTCTGATAGTGTTTTAAATATTGTTAGTCAAACATGGTTAATATCATTTTAAGAAATACTTTTATGCATAAATGTTATTTGCCAACATTCCTATATGACCGACATTCCTATATATCTTCTATTCTTAAGTATCATGCTGCAAATAGCAAGCAAATGTGAAAGCAAATAGACGTTATATGGTGAATAGTAAATCATTTAATACATCACACAAAAACACTGATAATTATTTAAATTTTTGAAGGAGGGTTAATGATTTCATTACATTATTCTGAGCTTCATAAATTTTGTGCTGGAGAGTAAAACCAAATTTGAGAAAATTAAATCTAGCTTCGATTGCTTTCACTTTATTATTTAAATTTAATGCTGTAGAAAATAATGACTACAGACCTATGTTGAAATTCCTTTCCCCTTATGGTTAAATTAATATTAATTGTTATTATTATTATATTACATTTTAATAATATCTTACAATGCACTACAATTTCATTCATCAGATATTTCTTATTGATCAGATTATTTCCTTTTTTGAAATCAGTGCATTTATTAGAATTAGAAGAAGGAAATTTTGCAATTTGAAAATTAATTTTCCAAATCCTTAAAAATAACATAATTTTTTAAAACCATACAATGACCAAATCTTCACAATATATGGAAGCACCTGATTTGACCAGATGCGGATGTGAAAAAAAGTTTGGTATACATATGAAATGTTTTTACGGCATTATACACTCATGTCCATAAATTAAGGATAATTCAGAATCACACAGAAATTGAACTCTAAAATAAAAAATTTCACCTGTAGAATTATCACACACATCTTGAAGAAGAATTTGCAAATTACAGGAAACCACCAGATGGCGCGGTTAGTACTTCACAATGACGAGAGTGTAAGAGAGGGGTATATAAGGAATGGTGGCAAAGAAGTAAAATTGTTCACAAGCGCTTTAAAAGCCTTTCAGTGCAATAACCGCATAGTTATGGACAAAGGAAGCATTTGGATGATTTCTTACGTGGTAGAATTATCGGACGACTGGAATGTGGACGTACCCAGCTGGAAGTATCCGAGGAACTTGGAATCGCCCATAGTGTCATCTCTAGGCTTTGTCAACGATTCCAAGATGATGGTAATGTGAGTAGATGTTAGAGCACAGGTCGCCCCCGAGTTACAACGCCGAATGAGGACCGGTATTTAGCAGTTACTGCCAAAAGAAACAGATGGAGCACAGCATCAGAACTATCTCGTCAGCTCTCTTCCGCTACCTGTACGACAGTTTCAAGGCAGACCGTGTACAAACGCTTAGGGCACATTGGTCTATATGCTCGTAGGCCTGTCAGCTGTGTTCCACTTACCGCAACTCACTGTCACCTGCGATTAACCTGGAATAGAGAGCATGCATTGTGGACACCGCAACAGTGGTCTTCTGTGATGTTTTCCGACGAGTCCAGGTTTAGTTTGCAGTCTGATTCTCGCCGGACTTTCATATGGAGAGCGCCAGGTACCCGTTACCACGAAGAGAACACCATTGAACGACCCCGTTACGGTGGTGCAGGATGGCTCGTTTGGGGAATTATTCTTGGTTCCAGAACTGACCTACATGTTCAGAGTGTACCGATGACAGGCCACATCTATCGAGAAGTCATTCTGGAACAACATGTATGTTTGTTTCGGGGCGCCATGGGTGCTGAATTACTGTTTATGGATGACAACGCCAGTCCTCCCCGTGAAAACATTGTAGACGAATGCCTTCAATTGGAGGATATCACCCGTATGGATTGGCCAGCATACTCACCGGACTTGAATCCAATAGAGCATGTGTGGGATATGCTTGGCCGACGAATTGCAGCCCGTCAACCCCTCCCACCTCTCAACCGGAACTTGATGAGTGGTGTAATATTCCCCAAGATCAGATTGATAATTTGATACTCAGCATGCCTAGGCGTTGTAAGGCCTGTATTTGCATCGTCCGGGAGACATACTCCATATTAACCATCATACTAACCATGTTATACTGTTTTTTGTAAACAGGTTCTTTTTGAAATTTGCTCTAGCGAGTAAAAATCGCAATTTTTATTAATTATGTCAAACATATAGAATCTTTTTGCTCTTTACCTTTGTTTAATAAATAGACTTTACAAATAAGTCAAATTTGTTTTGCTTCTGTCTCTTTCTTTAGCAGAACTTCATTATCCTTAATTTATGGACATGAGTGTATATATATATAATGTATATACAATGTTCTGAAATTTAATAAAATATTATATTCCATATTGGAGTACATTTATCTAAATATTTCGGTAGATTAACTATTTATTAATAGGACTTTCTGATAGATGCAGGTTTGAAAATTACCCGTTTTTTAATAGAAAAACGTCTCATACCTCTCGACTTCCCAATTCGGCGGCCTTTAAATTTAACAGACCATGATTTACAAGTTTCTGGAACGTTTATGCTTTAATTTCAAGGTACTAAGTATTAAGTATTTACATTTATTTTTAACTTTGTATTTATGAAATACATATTACTGCATTAGTGTTTTTTCTCTTTTCCTCAAGTAATTAAAGATTTTTTGATAATTCTTTATAAATATGAATAATCCAAAAAATTATGTCACTCATATAGATTTCTATTCATTCGGAAGTATAAAAGAAAAAAAAATTGATAGTTCCAAAAACATACTCAAGCTAAAAATAATATCAACACCTATCATAAAATTGCTTATCAACGCCTATAAGGAAAAAAGTGTTTGTTTCTGTATAGCATAAGCATCCTTAAAATTGCATAGAAAATTAATCAAAAATCTGAAATTCATAACACTTATAAAAGCTTTTATAGTTTTTAATTCTAACTTTTAAAACAAGAGTCTAGCATTAGAACAACTTTTTTTTATATTTCTAATGCAGCTGGCAAACACTTAGACGATTGTCATTGATGCCTTAAGGCGAGCACTGCACAGACGTTACTCACTTAACACTACCCAGGTTTGGTTTGGTTTGGTTTTCGCTCAAAGGTCTAGCACACTTTAGCTAAACACCGGGACCTACAGTTTTACGTGGACTTCGAACCACTCACAAACATCCATGCCACCGATTTAGAACCTGAAGCCTTACCAAAGACCAGAGCGCTAGCCACTTGGCCACCAGGCCGCAGTAACACTACCCAGGAGGTTTGCGTTTGAAGCTAAACTACGGTCATCTTGTAACAATACCTCCGCACCGCTCTAAGATCATATTAAATCGGGACCTACAGTTTAAAGTGGATTCCGAACCACTACAAACACCCATGGCACCGTCGGGACTGGAACCCGAAAACCTGTGGTACCGAGCGCCAACCACTCGGCCATTCAGGTCCCCATTAGAACCAATATTCAGAAGTAATTTTCAATCACATAAACTTATGATTGAAGATCACAACAATTACTCAGCTTGATAGATAAGTTTTTGTTAAATTAAATCTTGCGTATTTTCAAAACAATTCTTGTGAAAGTTACTACCTTTTTTTTTTTTACTTCTAAATAACTAATATTCGTTTTCACTGTAACTCAGAAACTAATGTGATATTTTTTACCGCAAGTTAGCAATATCTGTGATATGTTAGAAACAAAAGTAGAATGTATCGCAGTGATTCGAAAGATACTGGTGGCACTATTCACTTTACTTTTATAAAACAATAAATAACGATATTGGAGAAATAGAAAAAACAAAACAAATATAAGATATTTAAATGTAAGGCAGGTGAAATTTGAAAAAATTTAAAAAAAATAATAAATTATGTTTAAATCAATTATAAATGTTAAAAATTATTACAAAAATTTAAATTCAAATAAATTATGTTTAAATCCCACAGTAGTAAAGAAAAAAAAAGAATTAATAATTTAGACGCAATTTAGCCATTAGTGTAATCTTTAAAATCATGCCTAGAATTAAATATCAATAATATTTAAAGTAAGCATTATTTAGAAGAGCAATATGTCAGATAAAATTTATAATTTTTTTATTGAGTTGAAATGTTAATTTAGATCTGATGAAATCTACGCAAGTCGATCAGCCGATGCATTCAAAATCTTCCAAACAGCGTTCAAATTTGCTTTTTCTAAAAATAAATTATTCATAAAGGATGAGCAAAAATGGAGATTATATTGCATATTTAAGTACTCGTTATTTGCAAAATTTAAACAATTTATTTATGTAAAATACTTCATTATTTTCTTTTAATATAGAATATGAATTATAGAAAATTCAACTGAATTGAAAAGGTAACACGAGAAACAATTCAATCACGTAATGCCTTTCAGCGATATATTAATTGAAAATTTCAAGTCTCAAAATTGAAATTTGATTTTTACACAATAACTTAATTATATTTGTTCTGTTATAACGTGCCTTTTCTTGAAAAAAAAAAATACACTTTAATTAAATTTAAAGTTAATTTAAAAAGCTTTCTTTCCCAAATTTCAATTTCATTTTATAATCATGAACGATTGCTGTTGGACATTTAATTAATAGAAATGTGATAAATCACGATGTAGACTGGCATTGTGACATTTATTCCCAGCTAAAGCTATTTTGAAATTATTTTTTAATTTAAATAAATATTGATGAAATAAATGAAAAAAAAATAATTAAGAATGAAATGGTTTTTATTATTGGCAATTTGCATTTTCTATGCATATTTATTATGATTTCTGTAAATCTATTTAAGTAGCTACAGTGTAAAAGGCCGACTTGTTGTTATAAATCTAATTATGAGTATTATAAAAATATAACATACATTAAAATGTATACTCTGAATTCATTATTTTAATTTAAACAGTCAACAACCAAAAAAAAAAAAAAAAAAAAAGATATATCTCTTAATTTTTAGTTTTAGGTATAAAATAATAAAGGAAATTTGATTTCTAAACCTAATCGTTTTTAATTTTAAATTTAATATTAAATCAAACACAACAGAACAATAGTCTATAAGAATGAACAGTTTTATTGATATTCAATACTTTTAGAGGATTTCTACGTAGAGGAATGGATTTCTGTTCTCTTATTTGACATATTTTTAAAACAAAGATGATGAATTTCACAATCCTTTCACTTGATCCACTTTTCATTTTTCATAGGTATTTATGTCTGAAACTTACTAAAATACATCGTAAATAATTTAAAGGAAATATATTTTTTCCCAAATCGTTGAAGATTTATTTGCCACTTCTGAATCTATGTCTAACAGGGATTTGTATTCGACATTAGACAGACATTCATAGCTTTTGAAGCAGCGTGAATAATTCATTCTAGAATCTTGAATGACTGCAAAAAAATGTTTACGTTTATACAATTTTTATATTGGAAACAAAAGATTTACATTTATTATTTAGTGGTAGAGTTTCACTATCTCGTAGATATGACAAAAAAATTAATATTGGTGGCAGACAGTGCTATTTACTGGTCTGAAACATTTACAGACATGGTAAATATTATGGCACTGAATGTACTAACACTAAAAATTACACAAATTATTCTGATAGAACTTGATACATAAACTTCAGACTTACAGTTTATTGAACTTCTAATATGTCTGTAAATGCAGGCTTTATACTTAATAGCTTTTAGATATTAAATTTCCATTTCCCATTTAATTGAATAGAGTCATAGTCCAGACTAATATCGTGTATTGAAATCACGAGATTTTACAGGTGAATAACAAAAAGTTAAATGTATATATAATTGTTGAAAAATAGATAGGACTAAATCTATATTTAGGATAGATAGATAGAGCTGATTAATGATTTAAAAAAATATCAATCGATTCTTTCAGTAAAATACAAAATTCAGATAATAAATATAATACGTAATACTTATAGTCTCTTCAATCAATCTCATTTTTATTGTTTTAGAAAAAAAGATTGTAATACATTTATAAAAAATTTCACAGTGCTTGCTTTCATAAACATTGATCACTTGAGTTTTCGAAGACATAGACAGTTTCATCATTATCATTTGTATTCAGAAAATTCAACGAATCTTTATTTATGGCTAAACGAAGGATGAAGACTGAATGCGTCATATTTGATCAGAAATACGGAGGATAAATTTGGCATATGAGAACCATGTTAAATGTGTTGAATAACCGCCTTTTTGTGACAACGGTGGTTTGTTTAGAGTTGGAGGTAACAAAATATGCTCGTTTAATAACACTTTTAGCGTCAACGTTCTTCGTTATTACTACCTCAATTTCTGAAGAGTGCATTAAAAGAGGGAACTAGGATAGTCGAATTCTTGTAAACTTTGAACATATACTACTGCGCCAAAAAAAGTAAGACCAATTTTTTTTTTCAAAACTCTTATTTATTCTTCCAAAATTATTTCAACGCCTTCCAAGTAATCACCTCCGGACACAATGCACTTATACCAACTTTTTTTTTCCAATCCTCAATTCATGTTAAAAGGTCATCGGCAGGGGTGTCCCTCAAAGCTAGTGGCTATTCAAGTTGAATCTCCTGAAGCAAAACGGTGTTCCGAAAGTGGCCTTTTGTTTTAGAGAATTGCCGAAAGTCGCACGGTGTGGATACGGTGGTTGTAGGAAGATATGAGTATCATTTTTGGCGAAAAAGTCACGAGGAATCAATGCAGTGTGAGCTGGCATATTCAGTGTTTTCGGTACCAATCGAGATGTCATGCGTTTGAGGCCCAAAATGGAATTGACCGATCCTTTTTGAAATTCCAACATTATCAGCAAGGTGTCTAATTGTAAATCGACGGTTTGCAAGCACCAAATCTTTAATTTTTGGACCTGAGCTTCGTCGGTTGAGGTTGTTGATGGTCGACCAGGCGGCTCTTCGTCTTTAACGCATTCTCTGCCTTCTTTTGAACAGTTTATACCACTTCTAAACATTTCTTTCCGGTAAAGAATGTTCAATGAATGCCTCTGCAACATTCTATACGTTTCCACAAACAAAATTTAATGAAAGTTCTTTACTTGATTAATTCAGACATTTCAAAATTCTCAGGAATCAGCTTTAGTGTCTCACAAAGCCAAGCGTAACTCAAGCACTAATGAATATTTTGACGTCATATTTCACACAGATGTCAAGAACCAAAAAAAAGAATGGTGCATATTTCACACAGTGGCAGCAACCAAACAAAAAAAGAAAAAAATGAAATTTCCTAAGCCCTGGGAATTTTAATTGAAAATTTGTGTTTCTTTTTGGACACAGTAGTATTACGTTAGTTTAGAATGTTATAATTTTGATGAAGTAATTTTATGTCTTTTTTTATGCAGAGATACATTTCAATGAAGTACTTTACATATTTCATCAAAAATTCCAGACGAACGTCTTGATGCAACTTCTCAACATAGTTTAAGATATAATGTCTTAAATTTTAGTTAGGCTTAATTATTAAAGAATCTGGTTTCTTAACTAATAGAGCGTGTTCCATAAAAGTGTTGGAAATTAAATCTTATGTATACCTGTAAGAGTAGGTTAAATATGTATAGAAAAAGCAACCATCCGAGGTTTACAAGAAGCCGAAGATCTGAGATGCGCCTTTTAAGTTGTTTGCTTACAACTGAAGTGGTACTGTTACAGCATTAAGCGGCAATAGATTTCATAATGTTGTTCCAAAAAAAAAAAGTTTTTTAGTAAGTTAATTGTAAGGTACCGTAATTAAATTTCATTGTAGTAATGCTTGATTCTGATTCAAGTACACAATTTTTGATACATACTATATTTCTATCATATTCAGATATGATTAACAATGGACAATTTGCTGAAGTACTTGATGAATAAAAGGGCTATGACTGATTTAGGGATATTATATAAAATAATTTAAAAGCGTTTTACTTGAACACTATTTATTATAAGAATTTAATATTAGCGAATATTTCCTTTTTAAATTCTTATATACTTTGTATGTGTATAATTTATGATATTTTTTTAGAATAAATAATAGTTGTTTTTTAAAAGAATTTAAAAAAATTATTTACAAGAATGTTATCCTCATTAGATGATATTTTCACAATTATCCACCAAATAATCCCAACAACGTTTTTCTCAATATGATAAATATAATTAAATAAACACTTTGTTAATACTATTTTCCTGTGAAAAAATATTAATACCTTTAAATCCTTAAAATATTCATTTTAACTATTGTATTTACATAATTGAATTTACGCATCGCATAATTTAAAATTAAATTATATCATACAGTTTTATTACGATGCAAATACTATCCATTGTTAGCATAAATTACCAAAAGACTTGGCGTACATTTTCTACCTTATTACTAGGAGAAAAATACTTTTTTAATAACTTTCTATTCATTGAATGCAAAATGTGTCTGAAACTTGTTATACCGTATTTTTTGTTACCCGCAAGCTAAAATGGGTTCATAAATATCACTTTTTTTATCCCTCTAGTAGCTAAACGACTCATTGATTATTTGAGGGTGTCTAAATTGCCTTTTTAGTTATTAATGTGGGCATCGCTAGTTAATAGCTGTATGAATAAATAAGGGGTTATTATCACATTTTTTTTAAAGTTCCATTTAATGCTACATAAATATTCGTTGGTGAAAAACAAAGTTAACCTTTCAGGAAAGAAGATGGGATGGGTGTTGAAATATCCAAGAAATTATTTTCAGCACAGAAAAAGACGAAAACTTATATGTATATGTTTTAAAAAAAAAAATGTTACATATAAGTGTAAAAAGTAACAACATGTAACATAAAAAAAATGAGAAAGAAAGAAAATTAAATTATTTTTCTATTTAATTTTATTGGTATATTATAAAAATTTTGTTGTTATTTTCTAACTCCATGTGAATTGTTTTAAATTTCCTTTTAGAACGACAGACATGTAGTAGAATTAGCGTTATGCAGGGTTATATTTCTCCAGAAATGAAAATTAGGGTAAATATTTATTTTTAATTAAATGGTTCAAAATACAATATAGAATAATTGAATTTAACTATTAAGGCAACATAATTTTTTTAATGCGTAGTGCATTCAAATATTGGTACATAACTTCTTTCATGTGAAAATCTAAAAACAATAATAAATGGCAAATTTTTGACAAAGCAATTGCAACAAAATAGGTTATACTACAAAATTGTTTATACTAACGCAGAATTATTCAATTGTTCTATTTAGAATTCTAATTGATAGAATAATATTATGTATTGGTTAATTTTTAAATGGTAAATTTCATGTTTATCGACGAAAAAATGCAATTTATGCAAACAAAATCGATAAGATTGATAAATGTTTTGTTTTATATGCCAATAGTTTTATGCATACAAAAATAATAAATAATGAACAGTTAATCACTGTTCCTAATATATTTTAAAATTTATATATGTTTCTTTTCATTTAATAACAATGTCCTATATTTAACAAGGAAGGAACGATTTTTTCCGCTCCCAGCTTTTTTTTTTCCCCAAAGAATATAAAAACTTAACTTAAAAATTAAAAATAGTCATCAAGGTATACAGTGAGTGTAAAAAGTACAATTGATTTAAAAGAGATATTCTTAAGATAAGTAAAGATAATCTAAGTATAATTAAGTAAAGATAATCTTTTTCAGAAATCTGGACTTTCTTTAACGTATTGCTTGGCGAAAGACAATCGCAGATTCCGATTCTTCACACTAACAAAGAATTTTCGTCTCGCAACACGGCCATGGAAACCTTCATTTCTGCATGCATTTCGAACAGTACTTACGGAGACTGCTGTTCCCATGTTCTTTAGTTCTGATGTTAATGTAGGAGCACTTATTTTGGGATCCTTCTTTAATGAACGTACCAGAAACCGTCTGTCAGATGATGTCAATAGACATGGTCGCCCAGTACGAGAACTGTTTTGAACCTTTCCAGTAGCAGCAAAACATTTTTATGATTGACTGCACAGTTGAACGCGGTCTACCGACCAGATCAGAAATCTTGTTGTACGATTTATCATTTTTACGGAGCTTTAAAATCAGTTCTCTTTCGTATAGTTCTTTACTTTTACGTCCCATTACAGAATTTTTAGTTTCCCGCTACATTAAAATTTCCACTGAAGAATCTTTTAAGTAACTTACATGATGACGTCAATTAACTACATCATAATGGCTAAACCAATCACAAAATAACTAAAAAAAAAATTTGCATTTCTTTTCGTGTACGAATACTTTTACACCACAAGATGTTGGATTGTTTCAGTCTTGTAAATATTTATTCATGTATAAAATTATTGTTGTGCCAATGTCACATGAAACTAGTGAAAATATGTTCTATTATATATTTATAATTAATTAAAATGGAATTTATGTTTATAATTTTTATGAACGGATCTCTTTTAAATCAATTGTCGTACTGTACGAATAATTTTTACACTAACTGCAATAGGAAAGAAAATTTTTTAAAATCTTTTTTATATAATATGTTGTTAAATCTCTTTGTAAAAATAAAATTGCCCTGTCTTTTTATAAATATATATAATTTTATTCTGAACATGAATTTTAAATAATATTATTTTAATGTTTAATGGACAGAAAAAGTATAATAATGCATAAAAAAAATAGTGAATTTTCCAGAAAATTTTATACCTGGCAGGAAAATATATGCAATAAAAGTGAGTTGCGAGTCGAATTCAATCCTAAAATTTAACTGCTCACAAAAATAAGAGATTCGAAAACTCAGAATTTTATAAAAATCGATTCCCATGTTTTAAGGATTCTATTTTATCCAGTTTGTACTAGTATTACATTTTAAGATTTTCTCCGATTTAATCGAAACTCTCAACGAAAACTGCTCTTCCGACTAGTCGGAGACCTTTAATCATTTAATAACATGAGAAATATCTTCGGAGTTAAACCGAAAATATCCAAGTGATGATCACTTAGAATGTATTTCGGCACTTTACTTTCAGAATCTAGAAATATAATTCCATGCTGGGATATAATCCATGCTGCATAATTTAGTACAGAACTTTTGAAAATTACTATCTACAAGCGTACAATATCTGTGTGATTAGATTTGTATTTGTTAATTGAATCAAAATTTGCAATGCATTTTTGCATAAAATATTAATTTTCAATATCAAATTTGGTTGTCTTTAATTATGATTTTTTAACATTTTAAATGAGGAGATATATTTGAACAAGAATTTTTTTTATTTACTGGCTAAAACAAATTAGTTAACTTTTGTTATTTAGCTAGGTTAAAATATTAATTTCGTCAGTTTTAATATTTTTAATAATATATTTTCGAAATGCGTTAAGGAAAAATAGTAAACTGTATACATAACTAATTAAAAAAAATACACAAAAAACAACAAAAAAAACATGAATGTTAAAATAATTTATTCTTTTGAATAATATATCTATCGAAATATAAGAATTATTAGAAATGAAAATTGACAAATGCTTCAAAGATTAAATAATATTATTTGAGATTCAGCTAGGTTATATTCAGTTTATGATTCAGCTACAGTTAAAGATTATTCATAATTTATTTTTTATCTTAATCTTAGTTTGTCAACTAAAATTGGAATATATTTCTCTTATGATCTTCTTTCATGCTTTATTAATTTTAAATAACAAAAAAAAATCTTTCGTTTTCTAAGACATTATTAGTTAGAAAATGACGTAAGTTTTATTTCTTATTATGTCAAATAAACATATTTACTTTTTAAAACAATACGCAATTTTATTCTTAGATAATATCACAAAATTATTATGTCGTAAGAATTCAAAATTATGATTAGAATTACTGTAGCTCATTGCAGTTGAACTGTATTTGTTCGAAATTGAAGTAACTTAAAAAATATTTTTTTCTTTGCTTAAATACATGAAATACTAGGAATACAATAATAATTCATTCCAATTTTTTTTATTTTATATTTTGTTTTCTAAAAGGAAAATTTCTTTTAGTTGTCTTAAAATATAGATTGAACAATTAAGATGTGCCTAAGTAAAAAATCATGGAAGAGCAGTCAAACTGAAACAGAGAATAATAGTAAATGTAAATAAACAAGAAAATGATAAAAAAAAAATTTATTTGCTTTTTAAAAAATTAAATATATAAGATAAATTAATTCGCAAAATTCGAAACCATTTTTAAAAAATTTCCCATGTTTTTTATTATTCATATTAATTTGTGAAAATAAATATTTATATGTTTGTCATCATAGTATGCATGATATAGACGTTATTGGATATTATAGTTTACATAATAAAAAACAGGAAAAATAATTATGATTTATATTTGTATTTCTATGTAATTCTACGTAAATTATTATAATTTCTATTAAAATATGTTAATTAAATGTAACAATTCCAATTGCTGATACATGCATTATAATTTTCGAGTTAGAAATAGTAAATATTCCTACATTGTAAACTCATGTTTGTGAAAATTGCAACACCATGAAGAACTTACGCGAGTGAGCTGAAATTTTCAGGAAATGCAAATTAGCGCATGATATGCAAATGATTAGAATTTCAAATCCGTACCGCATGCGTATGCTGAGCACCGCCCTCCGAACGGCGGATGGATCCGAATAAATAGACGGCTGTAGCGAAGTGTGTATGGTTATCGGTGGTTATCTGCTAGTGGTAAACGTTAGCTCAATCGTTACTTATGCCTCTTCGACGAAAGAGAGCGAGATTTGAACAACTTACAGAGTTTGAACGGGGGAGAATCATCGGCCTTCGTGAAGCTGGATTGTCTTATCGTGCAGTAGCCGCTCGTGTGCAGCGAAACAGCAGCACAGTGATGCGTCTTTGGAAGCAGTGGACGGACGAGTGTCGGACAACTTGGAAATCGGTTGTGGACCCCGAAATGTGACGTCAGCTCGCGATGATAGACACCTGGTCCGCATGGCGCTGACGGACCGTACAGCTTCCTCTAGACAATTGGCAGCACAGTTGTCAATAGCTACAGGTGTTTCATTGTGTGCTTCATCAATTCGTAGACGTCTGCTGCAGCGTGACTGCGAGCAAGGATTCCTTTATACAGGATCCCTCTCGCTAAACCATCGCCGCCTGCGGCTACAATGGGCCACTCAGCATAGAGACTGACGTGCTGATTGGCAGAATGTCGTGTTTTCTGACGAGTCCCGCTTTAATTTGTGGTACCATGATGGCTGCATTCGTGTCAGACGCTATGCCGTTGAACGCCACCTTCCAGAGTGCATTATCGAACGCCACAGTGGACGAACACCCGGAGTTATGGTCTGGGGTGCCATAGCATATCATGGACGATCTCAATTGATAAGAATTGTGAGCAATCTGAACAGCAACCGGTACATCAGTGAAGTTCTACATCCCCAAACTGATCCTTCCTTCAAAGCTTGCCAGGCGCTGTATTTCAGCAGGACAATGCCCGCCATCATATCGCTAGGACTGTTCAATCCTTCTTTGCAAAGCGGCAGGTACAGCTTCTTCCTTGGCCTCGTATTCCCCGGATATGTCGCCGATTGAACTGTGTGGGATTTCGTTGGTCGGCGTCTCGCTCGTGATCCTCGTCCTGTTGCTTCTGCAGACGAACTTTGGGTGCGCATTCAAACAATATGGCATGCTCTACCTCAGGCAAACATTCAAAATTTGTTTGACTCCATGGCACGTCGTGTAGCAGCACTTATTGCGGCGCGTGGTGGCTACACAAAATACTGATTCCGATCTCTTGTTATTGTTTGTTTGCTTTGAACATATAATCATTATTTGTACTACTACCACTCAACTGTGTATTAAATTTCATTCAATTATGACGATTCCTTCATGGTGTTGCAATTTTCACAAACATGAGTTTACATTATGAGACGCTTGTATCTGACCAAAGGAATAAGATGCATTCAGTTTACAAATGTATGTCCTACATTGAAAAACCTCAACCAACCAGCCTGTTATTCAGATCTCTTCCTATTCAAGATCCAAGTTACTTTGTTATTACGTTATAGTTTGTTTCTCGGTTTTTTCAAGATTTATATGTATGCCATTGTAAAAAGTGTTTAACAGTAATGAGATCATTATTTAGTAATGAACAAACGAGAAGGATTCTGAACATCAAAATTCGATGTTTGTAATTTCTTTTTAATACATCTTCATTAATCTTATTATTAAATTTTAACAGATAAAAATATCCTAAATATCTTTGTCATATGAAAGTGGATTTTCCTTCCCAAATGATCTTCAAACATGTCCATAGCAATTAATTTGAAAAATTCAATTACAAAAAAAAAAAAAAAAAAATCTAAATCAGTTTACTTTTAGAATTTTAAATATAACTCAGGATTGCTTTTTTTTTTTTTTTTTTTTTGTCATGGTATTTTAATTTAATCATTATCGTTTTTTTAAAATCAACAGCTCAATATTAGACTTTTTCTTCTTGCAGAAAACACAAAAATTGATTTTAGTAATCATTAAATACTTAATTAATATACACTACAATTTTACTCACGCAAATATAAATATCCCATAAATTGGCTTCCCAAGGTTAAGAAACCTTAATTAAACATCAAATTAGCGTCGATGGCATTCTAATTATCTGGAAACCATAGAAACCAAATTTCACACACACTTGTTGTGTTACGAAGTTGTTGTTTCTTCGTTATTGTTGACAAAGATTGTTTCGCAATGTTCCTGGATGTCAAGATGACTCCAAGCACCTAATAAACCTTTTAAAACCTAATTCATTTTTAATTCCTTGTTTCTGATGATACATACATTGAAATAAAAAGTTTTTAATAGATTACTTTAAAGACGAATTATTAACATTTTTGATTAAAAAATATTTTTCTTGTATTTTTGTTCTAAATCACTCAATTGAGTTGTTGCTTAAAATAATTTTACTAATTTTTATACTATAGTTCATGCGTAAGGAATTTTCTGACAATTTGCAACAAAAATTAATCAGCTAAATATTTCAATTTTCCACGTTCATGTTTTAAAGTTTTATGATGTAATTTTAAAACATCAGGAAAAAATTCGATTAAGATTAGTTAATAATTGCGCTTAAGAAAGTGGCCAGTTAGCGTAATACACTAAACACTTTCTGTCTACCACTTTCAGTGACGACAACAATTTATCAGAGTTAAATTTATTGCAAGTAATATATAACACTGGCTGCTATCTTCCACGTTCATATCGCATTTAATGCTTCAGTGCACTTCGTAGAGACATTATGATCAGCCACAAAACTGAATTTGAGGTCATATATCAAGTAATAAATTCTAAAACTTGCACATAAAATCATGACTTATATCATGTTTGAGGTTATAAGTTAATAACTTGATTTTTAATTTAATAAAATAAAATATAAATTTCAAATTTCAAATAGTTTTGAACAATTTTCTTTAATTATATTTCAATAACCCTTAAGTATTTCTTACCAATAGCTTCAGAGGGAAGAAAGAAAATATATAAGAAAATATATTGACAGTATATATATTGACAATTTTGACAAGTATTCAAAGTCTTTGATAAAAGAGCACAAATGTAGTGAATTTTAAAATAACCCTAATTAGAAGCTTTTATATGCTATACCTGTAAATAAAATAATAATATACCAAAAGCTATACAGACTTTAATTTAAAAAAATCTCAAAAAGTCAAGCTCTCTACAAATGTATATAAATGTTAAATATGGTAACAGAAGGGAACACTAGTATATAATAAATTTGGTTTGGAAAATCTTTACATATATATTCTTATTTTATTCAGAAAATATCAAAAGCTTTAAAATGCTTATTATAACAAATGGGCGGAAAAGTTCGTAGGCTGACACATAAATGGCCCTACTAGCATTAAATCCATATGATTTTTAGTTAGCCCTAAACTTCCAAAGGCACGTGTATAAATTTGACAGCTGTTGCACTATTAGTATGTGAGTTATAGAATTTTTCGTGTTCATCACGTGCAGTCCACTCGGCTGACTGTCGATTGTACTCCGGTGTGAAATGATGAGCTATGATCCATTGTCACCACATTTCATCCATTGTCACACACATTTGTATTCATAAGTATAAAATAAACTTTCTTTACATACATTGCTAAAATAGAAATTTATAAAAATATAAGTTAAATAAAATTTATATAACTTGACTTCAATTTCAAGAATATCTTATATAAAAATAAAATTAATTCATGGAAGAAATTATTCGGAAGAAAAAGAGAATTTTTAAATACTATTCAATTCAATTCATCTTGAATAAAATCTTACCTTTTTAAGAAACTTCAGAAGTTTTTAAGAAAAATTATTGTTTTATTCATAGTTTAAGAATAGAATAAATTTATTTTTAATGTCCTTGAATAAAGAAGTAAAGCATTATAATCATTCGATTAAAAAATTATTTTAATAATTGTTAAAAATAAATATGTAGGTCAGTTTTAATCTGTATTTCTTGATTCTTGCTGGTGCCGTTGTTCAATTTACTTTTACAAAAGAACATATAAGGAAATTAAAGAAATTAAATTGAAAAACATAAGATGTTTATATATAAGGCAGGTGAAACATGAAAAGAAATAAAAAAAAATAATAATTTTTTTGTAAAATCAATGTAATCCCACAGTAGCAAAGAAAAATGTTTTAGACGTAGTTAAACCTTTAATTTAACCCTTAAAGATATGTCTCGAATTAAATATCAGTAGGCTTTGAGCTAAATATTATTTGTAAAATCAATATTTCAGATAAAATTTATAATTTTTGTCACTGAGCAACATGCCAGTTTAGATCTACTGAAATCCTATCCACATCTATCGCCAGACGCATTCCAAATCTTCCAAACAGTATCCCAATAACCTTTTCCTAAACATAGTTTTCTTCTTAAATGTTAAGAAAATTTAAATACTTGATATTTGCCAAATTTAAGCAAGTAATTATGTAAAGTAGTTCACTGGTATTTTTTTTTTTCATGTAGAATATAATTTATAGAAAATTCAACTAATTGAAAAGGTAACACGAGAAACAATTTAATCACGTGATAGCTTTCAGCAATATCTTGATTGAAAATTCTAAGCCTTTTTGAAATTTGATTTTTATACAATAACGTAATGAAAGTATCACAACATTTAATTATTACATGACTTTCTTAAAAAAATCATGCATTAACTTAATTTAAAGTTAACTGAAAAGCTTTTCTTTCCCGATTTTCAATCTCATTTCATAATTATTAACTATTACTGTTGGGGTTTTAATTAATTGATATGTGATAAAACTACGATACATCCTGCCATTTTGTCATTTATTCTAACTATTTGTTAATTACTTTTATAAATTTACATAAATATTTAAGAAATAATTAAAAAATTATGTTGGTTTCATTGTTGGAAATTTATATTTTTTATGAATATTTATTATTATTTGTGTTAAAACTATTTGTAAATTACTTTTATAAATTTACATAAATATTGAAAAATAATTAAAAAAATTATGTTGGTTTCATTGTTGGAAATTTATATTTTTGTATGAATATTTATTATTATTTGTGGCAATTTATTTAAGTAACTTCAGTATATAAAAGAATATGTGTTTATATAAATATAATATATATATATATACATATAATATGGCATATGTTAAATTATATTCTCAATGCATTACTTTAATTTGAAAAGACGACAAAAAAAAAAAAAAAAATATATATGACTTAATTTCTATGTATTAAATATAAAAGAAAGTTTGAATGGTAAAACTAATAGTTTTAATTTACGAATTTAATATTATATTATTATTTTTTCAAACGTAACAATACAATAAGATAAGAATGAAGAGTTTCGTTGATGTTCAATACTTTTAGAGGATTTCTACACAGTTAAATGGACTTCTTTTCTCTTATTTGACATGTTTTGAAAACAAAGATGATAAATTTTGCAATCCTTTCACTTGATCCCATTTTCATTTTTCATAGGTATTTATGTCTGAAACTTACTATAAAGCATTGTAAATGTTTTAAAGGAAATATATACACTCATGTCCATAAATTAAGGATAATGAAGTTCAGGCAAAGAAAGAGACAGAAGCAAAACAAATTTGACTTATTTGTAAAGTCTATTTATTAAACAAAAGGTAAAGAGCAAAAAGATGCTATATGTTTGACATAATTAATAAAAATTGCGATTTTTACTCCCTGGAACAAAATTAAAAAAAGAACCTATTTACAAAAACAGTATAACATGGTTAGCATGATGGTTAATATGGAGTATGCCTCCGAAGTTCCGGTTGACAGGTGGGAGGGGGTTGACGGGCTGCAATTCGTCGGCCAAGCATATACCACACATGCTCTATTAGATTCAAGTCCGGTCAGTATGCTGGCCAATCCGTACGGGTGATATCCTCCAATTGAAGACATTCGTCTACAATGTTTGCACGGTGAGGACGGGCGTTGTCATCCATAAACAGAAATTCAGCACCCATAGTGCCCCGAAACAAACGTACATGTTGTTCCATAAGGACATCCCGATAGATGTGGCCTGTCATCGTTATACTCTGAACATGCAGGTCAGTTCTGGAACCAAGAATAATTCCTCCCCAAACGAGCCATCCTGCACCACCGTACCGGTGTCGTTCAATGGTGTTCTCTTGGTGGTAACGGGTACCTGGCGCTCAGGGCGATTCCAAGTTCCTCGGATACTTCCAGCTAGGTACGTCCACATTCCAGTCGTCCGATAATTCTAGCACGTAAAAATTCATCCAAATGCTACATTTGTGCCATAACTATGCGGTTATTGCACTGAAAGGCTTTTAAAGCTCTTGTGAACAATTTTACTTCTTTTGCCACCATTCCTTATATACCCCTCTCTTACACTCTCGTCATTGTGACGTACTATCCGCGCCATCTGGTGGTTTCCTGTAATTTGCATATTCTTCTTCAAGATGTCTATGATAATTCTACAGGTGAAATTTTTATTTTAGAGTTTAATTTATGTGTGATTCTGAATTATCCTTAATTTATGGACATGAGTGTATAACCGTGAATTATAATTTTATTTTTGATTATGATAATTAAATTTATTAGTTAGAGGATTAATAATTAATTGCTATTTCCCATGAATTTTATTTGTTACATTTGGCTTATCGATCATTAATTAATTTTTTTTTTTTATGTTGAATATTTTCTGAGAATCTAGAATCAAACACATTGTTTATGAAAAGCATGGTGAGAATAAATAATGTATGAAATGAATTGCCAAATAAATATTATTAGCTAAAACGCTTATTGTGTAAACAACTTTGAATTATTCTTGTTATCGCTATCTCTTTAAACTATTACACTATAATATGTTTTATAAGAGGGGTCAAACGATAAGTATTAGTAAAAGAAGGCTTTAGGCTTCCAAACAAGAGGTCAAGCTTTTGAAATGTGTCAAACTAAGTCTAACTGAATTTATGATTTATATAGCGGAAAGATCACAATTAAATCAGCAGACTTGAATATCCTTATTTAGGAATTACGACGAAAGTTTGAACATCCAGATTACTTGTTAGATTGCTTTCTAGAAATTATAGTTAAAATGGGGATGTAATGCATATCATCCATCATGATGGAAAATGGATGTTTGCTAATGGAATGGATGGACGCTCTTTTCATCAGCGTCTGTCATACATACTATGATAAGCACTATGATAAGTCATTCATTCTGGGAATGAAAATTCATATATTCATGAAAGGAATATATGAATTCATTCATGATAAATAAAATTAATTCATATATTAATTCTGAAAATTAATGACCTTATCATAGTTCCCTGCTTTGAAAGCCATATATAGTTATCAAGATTTCTTAATATAAAAGTGTGTCTCAAATCTCACGCAAGTTCGAATTTCATTCAAATTTCATGCAATTTTGGTGCAATTTTTATTATTGTAAGAGTGTCTATTAGATATTGAATTCTGAAATTAATTATGCTTTCGTTAGTTACTCATTACCGATCATTAAATCTATTGAAATTTAATTTTTGTAATTTTTTGAATATTCATCATCATCGTAATTTACTTGATAATAAAATTTAAAAGCATGTAAGTTGTAAAAAAAAAGCAAGCAAGTTGTAAAATATGTTTGTTTTTTTTTGTCAAATTTCAAATGCTCATCTAAAATAAAAATTTAAAAAATCAGACTAATTAAGAATCTTGTAATACATTCCGAGATCTTTAAAAATTATGTAGTTTTTTTTATTTTTTATTTTTTGATTACGATATGAAAAATACAAACATATATATCTTACCATTAACAAAAAATCAAATACTGCCTATATTTTGATTCTATTTTCTGGTAGAAATAATGAAAAATGGCTTAACTTCCCATAAGACCGAAAGAAAAATGATAATTCCTTGTGGTCTAAATGATTGCTGTAGCAATTAAACTCAGAATTACATGTAAGAGAGACCTAAATTGGCTTCCCAACTTCACGGTAATTAAACCTCAGAGTAACGTCAACGACCGTCTAGTTATTTGGTTACCGTTGAAACCAAAACCACCCGTGCCTTCAAAGTCGTTTTCTCCATATTTGTTGACAAAGAAAAGTTCCCAATGATCCTTTATCCGGGATACCTATAATTACTGTATGAGAGTTAATGAATCATAAATATTTCTTTAAAGAGAATATTTCTCTAATAAATTAACCCATTTCATTAAACCTGCTTTTGCGAATTTCATCATATGTTTATGTTTGTAAATTGACATTTTCAATAAGTGGAATTAAATATTTATTTGCTGAAATATTTAGTAGGATGATGGGGATTTGCTATGTACCTAAATCATGATCGTTTAGAAAGTATTCGCAATTTCGTATTCAAGGTTGTTTAGAAATTGCAGACGGGTCAAAATGGAGCTTTCTTTTCATTGCTGGGCTTTCGCTGCTACTCGGTTAACTTCTCAATATTTGCTTGGTTGTTATTTTTGAACATAAATGAAGAGGAAATAATTATTCCCTAATTTAAATAGTAACATTAAAAAAAGCATTGAAATTAATTGCTCTGCATATGGGTTTATTAAAAAATGCTTGTTATCTCTTAAATAAAGAAATGCAAACAAAGAGTTATTTTGTAAAATATTCTCAGTAACCTAGTACTATTTAATTTTAAAATAATAGGTAATATTTCATAATCATTTTGAATTTAAAATGCATTTAAAATAATATATATATTGCGAATTAAAAATTCGTTAATTTAGTTTTAAATTCAATATGATAATAATCTGAAATATTTCTGAAAAATAATTAAGGATTGCTTAACTTAATAAAACTGATACAATACTTAACTATCTATACTTAATTCAAACACCGAAAAGGTACGAAAATTGTTAGGAAAATTGTTTCAGCCCAATGAGGTAAAGGAACACATTTTTATTAGCCGCATGTAAATGTGTAAAATTCTAAGTAATTTCACCACCATGAATAAATTATTTTATTATATAATCCTAGCACTAAAGAATAAATTTAGATTTTTATCAAATTTCTAAAACCCGTGTTGTTGTTCTTATATAATGTCGCATATATATATTAATTTTCTTGTAGTAGTAATGAAAACTTGCTTAACTGGTCCAAAAACCGAAAGAAAAAAGAGGATAATTCCTTGCGGTCTGAATGACTGCTGTAGCAATTCCACTCAGAATTACTTGTAAGAGAGACCTAAATTGGCTTCCACCTTCACGGTAATTAAACACCAGAGTAACGTCGATGACCGTCGGGTTATTTGGTTACCGTAGAAACCAAAACCCCAGTGCCTTCAAGTTACATGCGCCCCTGCGTAGTGCAAACTGAGTAACATCTGTGCAGCCCTTATGGCATGGAAAGATTATGGTCTCGCTTGCCAGCTGTTTTAGAAAAATGTTAGAGTGAGCTATTTACTGCTCTGAAAAATTTACTGACATGGTAAATATTATGACAGACTGTACTGACACTCAAAAGTAGACATATTATACTGACTGTCTCAAAACTGTCGGGTTACGGTCTATTGGATTTCCAACACATACTGTAAATGATGGCTTTACACTTTTAAAAGCTATTAAATATTAAATATCCGTCTTGTCATTTATTGTAGAGTACAGTCCAAATCAAGCTAATATCGTGTATTGAAATCCTGAGATTTTACAGTGAAACAGCAAAAATTAACAGCATATATAGTTCTTGGAAAACAGATAGGATTAAAAGTTTTCTAGGATAGTCTGATAGACCTGATTAATAAGTTTCAACAAAATCTCAATTGAATCTTTTACTAATGAAATACAAAATTCATCTCGTTTTAAACAGAATTCATTACTCTTATAGTATCTATAGTCAATCTCTTAGAAGAGGTTGCAATAAATTTATAAAACGTTCACAGTAATTGCTTACAAAAACATTGTTCATTTCAGTTCTCAAAGACATAGGCAGTTTCATCATTATCATTTGTATTCAAAATCAACATCTATTTGTTTCCCGCGAAATGAAGCTTGGAATTAAACTCGGAGAATAAATGTTGCATACGAACAGCGCCGTGCTAAATTTATGATAAGCTCGTGCCAGTGACAACGGTGGTTTGATGTGCGTCTAAGGTAACAAAATAAGCCCGTTTGATAAGTCCTTTAGTATCAATGTTCTTCGTTAATACCACCTCAATTTCTAAAGAATAAATACAAAAAGAAAATGAGGTATCAATATGCTAGCAATGGATAGTATTTATATTGTAATAAAACTTTATAATTTAATTTTATACTATGCGTTGCGTAAAGTTAATTATGTAAATACAATAAAGACAGCATACACTAAAAATGGAACTATTATATTCGTATTCGTGTAAACTTAGGATATTCATTACAATAGTTTAGAACGATTTAATTTTCATGAAGTAAATAATATCCTTTTACAAGTAGATATAAATTTTAAGGAAGTGTTTACATATTTATCCCAAAATACCTGAGGCAAATTTTTGACTCAACTTTATCATAGTTTAAGATATAATGTATTAACTTATAGTTAGTCTTAAATATTAAAGAAGCTGGTTTCTTAACTAATAGAGCGTGTTCCCATAAAACAGTCGAAAAACAAATCTTATGTATACGCCTGCCAGAATAAAGTAAGTTAAATTTGTATAGAAAAATGCAATCATCCTAAGTTTACAAGTAGGCGAATATCTGAGATGTGTCTTTTAAGTTGTTTGTTTGCCATTGAAGTGAAAATATGTTACAGCATTTATTTTAAGTGACTGTAGATTCGTTAACTTTGTTCCAATTTAAAAAAAGAATTTTAGTAAAGTATTGTAATTAAATGTCGTTGTAATAATACATCATTCCGATTCAAGTACATATTATAGATACATATTTCTAACACATTCATACGAGATTTACAATGGAGATTTTGCTGAATCACTTCTACAAAAAAGGGTATGACTCATTTAGGAATATTATAGAAATGAATTGATACTATAATCTTGTTTTACTTGAATACTATTCATCATAACTTAATTTAAATGTTAATGACTTTTTCCTTTTAATTAATTTCTATATACTGAGTAAGTATATAATTTATGATATTATTTGAAAAATAAATAATGATTGTTTTTTTTGTATTTTTTAAGCAACACATATTTAAAAAAAAAATTATTCTCATTATATGATATTTTTATAAATATTCGACAAATCTAACAACGTTTTTCACAAATTGATAACTGGAAATAAAACGACATTTTGTTAATCTCGTTTAACTTTGAAAATATGAATACCTTTAAATCCTTAAAAAATTATTTAAAATATTGCATTTAAATGCATTTTGATATTGCATAATTTCAGATTAAATTGCTTTATACAGTTTTATTACAAGATAAATAATACTGTCTAACATAAATTACCATGGGACCATGAGATTTTCTACCAACTTACTGGGACAAAAATACTTTTTTGATGTCTTTTTCATTCAATGAATACAAAATGTGTCTCAAACTTTTATAATTTTTTGTTACTCGCAAGCTAAAATAGCTTCATAAATATCTCTTTTTAACCCTCTAGTCGTTAAACGACTCATTGATTATTTGAGGGTGTCTAAATTGCCCTTAGTTGCAAGTATGTGCACCGTTAGTGGATAGATTTATGAATAAATAAGGGGTTATTACCCCATTTTTTTAAGTTTTCTTTAATTGCAACATAAATATTTGTTGGTGAAAACACGTTAACGTTTCAAGAAAAGGAGGTGCGATTGGTGTCGGAATATCTTTAGGAATTATTTTCAGCACAGAAAAAGATGAAAACAAAATATTATAATTACTTGTTTAAAAAAATCCGAAACGGGTGTAAATATATTAAATTAATTTTTTACTTAATTTTTGTTGCCATGTTATAAAATGTATCGTTATTTTCTAATTCCAGGTGGATTATTTTAAAATTTTGAAAGAAAATTTTAAAATAATCCACGGGGTTGCAGTATATGCAGCGTTATGCAGGGTGCACATCTGTGGATCTCCCAAATTGTACCCAATAGTGCAACTAATATTTAACAATAATCATGGGTGGCAATTCCTCCCGTAATCGCTGAGTTTAATGAAAAGAGTAATTATTGGCTAATAGATATATAATGTCCTTTCACGACGTAGAGACGAAAGCTTTTGATTCATCTTACCTTCTATGGTATCGAACCAAGTATCTTTGTTTGGAAAACCCAACATGTTATACACTAGAAGATATTTACCTATAATATCAGAGGAAATATGGAAATATTATAGGTTTATATTAATATTTTACGATTTCTCCTATTAATATTCATTATATTCTCATTAATATTAATTGCTCATTTAATTCCGCTATATTTAGCTATGGATTAAAAATTTTAAGCAAAAATTATGTACAGAATGTTTAATACCCTATTTTATTTAAGCTTCTTTCATATATTTTGGTACTTATTAATCTATTAATTGCTTTGATGTCATTTTGAACTTAAAGTAGTGAACTAAAATTATTTATATCTAATATTTAAAATATTTATTTTACTTCACCAATGGTTGAACCTAGTCCATTGAAGATTTAATAAAATCACAATTACCTAAAAGTATCAGCTTACGTGCAAATATACCTGTGGAATGAATTTATAAAAATCAGTTATCATTGTATGGCTAACCCTCTTCTCGGTCAGTGTATACCTTAGGCAAGATAAAACGGTGAATTTTTGATGAGCGAATTTTTAAATCAATTTAACTAACATTCGAAAACAACAACATTGTAATTTTATCTATATTTTGATATATTTCAAGCAATTTAGCAAAATTATTCATTTTTTAATATATTTTCTAAGTATCTAAGATTCAAAATAAAAAATGTCTGCAAATTTATAAAAGGAAGACGATATTTTTTTTTTTGAAATTTATAATGAAATGATACAATTATTTTTTTTTTTTTCCTATTTGTATATATATTTTTGTATATTGCTAAATTTTATTTGAGGAAATAAAAATATCCAACGAAGTACAACATTTTAAAATAATATTTGTTATTAGCAGCTAAAACGTTTCGAAAAAATGTGCAGTCTTGTTTATGACAAGCTAACGAAAACATTCACTAATTGAATTACCCCAAATATGGTTGGAGAAAAGTACTTTCCACAATAAGGATTCACTTTCATTTGCATTTAAATGCGTTTAAAGCGCAGTTTATTTCCATCCAACAAATAAATTAATTTCCTTAATTGAAAAATATATCGTTCTATTTGTCAGATACATGAAAATAAAAGTGTTATTTATATAATAATTAAAAAAATTTAGCCATATATTTGAAAAAAGCTGATTTTTAAATATTTTATATACCATAAAATAATTTAATATGATGACACTTTCTTAAAAGTTTTATTTTATTTCTTTTGCAATGGATTCCTTTAAATTTCTATCGAGTAAAGATAATTCTGGTATCCTAAAGCAATATTCTGGTATTTATTATAAATAAATAGTAGTCAGGATTCTTGTCGAATTCAAAATCATAAATAAATTCAAAGAGCATAAAGTAACGTTAAACATTCTATAGAAATAATAGGAAAGGGTAGTATTAAAGAGATTTTTAAAATGACATTTCATACTTAGCAAGATACTTGTTAATTATATAACTCATTGTTATTAAAATGTAATGAAATAAATTCTTCTTCTTTTGTTAAAAATATTTTTGTTGACATAATGCAAAATAAGTAATGCATGACAACATATTTCGTAAATTAAAATATATGCCTATATAATTTAATTATTATTTTCTTTTACTTACTGTAATATATATTTTTTGAATTTTTAACATTAAAATTATATTCAAATACATTTCCTTCTACATTAACCGTTTCATGAATTTTAAACATCAAATTTTTTTTAAATTTTTTTTTTTTCTTCTCGAATGACAAAAATTATGATTTCCATTGCTTAAAGCATTTTTTATTTCCAAATTTCTCAGAATTTAGATTTTTCTTTTGTAATGATTGCAAATAACCTATAAAATTTTTATTTTTATAATGCTTTCTTTTTAAATGTTGTTTGAAATATCATAATAATATCTAAGTTATAACAAAAAAATTAACATAAGGTTCAGAAATTTCTAATATTGCATTCAAATATTTTATCTTTATGTTGTCTAGTACAATTCAAAACATATACATTTATCAAAAAAGTTATGCTGTGGTATATCAATTCCACTGCCTGAAATTTGATCGGGCCTTTCATGCTGATAGGCAGCATTTAACATATTAAAATGGTTTTCAGATATTTTTTTTTCTTAACTAGAAATGATTGAAGAGATCTCATGCTTTTACATTATGATTTATTAAAGTATATTTCAAAATTATCTCTAATATCGCCACAACTTTAAAAAATTCTAATATACACAATACATTTAATATTTCAATTTTTATAGCACATTTAAAATGTTTACTAGTATTAATTAGGAATATAATAATTAGTATTAATATAGAATATAATATTTGAATATCGTTACATGAAAAATTGAGTAAGTTTTGTTTTTTATTAATGTATGTGTGTTTCGGATCTTTCATAATTTTTTAATTAATTTTATAAATTTAAAAAACAGTTATTTCAGGGATTAAACTGTTTTTTTAAATTTTATAAAATTAATTAAAAAATTTATTGAAAGATTCGAAGATACACATACATAAATTAAAAGTAATCAAATGTATTTTAAAATTTCATTTATAATAAAAGTAACATTAATTTCATCAAAATGTACCGCAAATCCTGTAGTTACGATTTTTTAGTTTTATAGTTCATGAAATGATTTTTTTTCTTTGATTTCTGATCGAATTGTTTTTAAATGACTCTACTTATTCAAATGTTCAGTTTTAATAAATTGACGAATGTGTAATCCGAATAAAAAGTGAGTAATAACAATATTACAAAGACATAAAAAAATTAAATATATAATCATTACCTAAAATTGTCATACAGTTAATGAAGATTAAATAATCTGTTATACACAGGACAACAATATCAATTTTGATTTCAGTTTTTTGCTAAATGTTTAGGAGATTTATTTATCACTAAATTTTAATTTACCACGAACAAATAATTATCATATGTCTTAAATTATAGATTTATATTATAACCCATTATTCATTTGCACATATTACGTCAGTTGCTCAAAAATAAATGTTTTAAGAAAAAAATTATACAAAGCAGATGTTCATGCCTGTGAAGTAAACTTTGTATCAATAATAAAAATACATCCATTTTGAAATGTATGGAATGAATATTTATTTTCTAGAAATATATATCATATTAAAAATTCATAGTTGAAATTATTATTTTTTTTTTTTCATTTAAAAAATGTGCAAATTTAACAAGGAAGGTACGATTTTTCTCCTTCCAGATTTTTTTATTGAAGAATATGAAAAATTTAATATAAACATTATAATATGTATCAGAATATAATAAGAAATCATAAATTTTAAATTCGATGTTAAAATTCTTCAAATATTTTTATAATATCCCGTCAAGTCTCTTTGTAAAAAAAAAAAAGCCCTCCCTTTTTATAAATATATATAATTTCGTTATTGAGATTAATTTTAAATAATATTATTTTAATGTTTTAATTGACAGAAGAAGTATAATAATTCATAATAAAATAGCGAATTTTCACGGAAAAATTATACCTAGCAGAAAAATATATGCAATAAAAGTGAATTGAGTCGAATTTTATCCATTTAAAAGTGATATTTAGCTGCTCACGTACAAAAATAAGCGATCCGAAAACTCAAAATTTTATAGAAATCATTTCAAAATTTTAAGGGTTCTTATTTTATCCACTTTGTACTAGTATTACATTTTAAGATTTTCTTCGATTTAATCGAAACTCTCTACGAAAACTGCTTTTCCGACTAGTCGGAGAACTTTTTAATCATTTGATAACATGAGAAATAGCTTCGAAGTTAAACCAAAATATCCTTCTGATATGCCGGTATATATTCTGGAAATAAAGTCGGCACTTTATTTACAGAATCAAGACATATGATTCCATGCTGGTATGTAATCCATGTTGAATAATTTACTATATAACTTTTGAAAATATACTATATACAGGCGTAGAGTAACTGTGTACTAAGATTGATATATGTAAATAGAATGTATATTTTTGCAATGCATATATGCATGGAATATTAAATTTCAAAATCAAATTTAGTTGCCATTAATTATATTTTTGTAAGATTTTATCTCAGAAGGTGTATATAAAGATTTCTTTTTCTTTTTTTATTTTACGAGGCTAAAAAGTTATTAACTTTTGTTATTTAACCAGATTAAAATATTAATTTGGTCAGTTTTAATATTTTTAATAATATATTTTCGAACTGCATTATAAAAAAATGGTAAAACTGTAGACATAATAAATTAAAAAAATTCTAAATAAAAAGCATCAGTTTTAAAATAATGTATTCCTTCCAATAATAAATCCATCCTAATATAAGAATGCTTGAAATGAAAATTGATAACTGTTATATTCCTTAAAAAATATTATTTCATATTCATCTAGGTTATATTAAGTTTAGGATTCAGCTACATTAAAAAGATTATTCATACTTTATTTTTTTTTTTTTAATCGCATTTTTCTATTTTTGAATTTAGTTCACTTAAGATATTCTTTCATGTTTTATTGACTTTAAATCACAAAAATCATAAAATTATAACATCCTCTAAGGAATTATGAGTTGCAAAAGAAATATGTTATATTGCCTAAATATATTTAATTTTTAAAGTTATACATAAATTTATTCTACATTGATATGTAATTTAGATAATACTGCAAAATATTTATTCAGTAATAATTCAAAATTCTGATTATAGTTATAGTCACTCACTGCAGTTCAATATTAAATTTTAGCTCCATAGTATGCCAGAAATTAACGTTATTCAAATTGTAACTGTCATTATAATAAATAGGAAAAAATAATATATTATATATCTCTACGTAAGTCTTTTGAAATTTTAAATGTTTATAATTTCTCTAACAGTTCCCTTTGTTAATATATGCAGTTTTAATTTTCAATTTAGAAATTGTAAATATTCCTGTATTGTACATGATGAGATCCTCGCATTTAACTAAATGGATAAACAGCATTCAGTTTACCAAAACTATCTCATGCATTGGAAGTTCTAAACACGTGTTATTTAGAACTCTTTCTATCCGACTTTCTATAGATTATTATTCCATTATTACGTTATATGTATGCCTCTGTTTTCCAAGCTTTATAAGTTTTTTTTTCTTCTAATGCAGCTGGCAAATAGACCTTGATCTTATAGGGCTCACTTTGCTTTTTTTTGATGTTACTCACTTTACCCAGGGGCGCGTGCCTTGTTGGTAAGCGACGGTTTTTTTAACAAAACGCTTTATAAGTAAAGTATTCATACAAAACCCATGGGCAAAGCCGGGATTTAAATACCTGTGGTATGCAGAGTGCTAGCCATTCGGCCATCAGACCCCCAGCTTTATATGTGTACCAGTGTAAAAATAGCAGTAGTCGTAATCACTAATAAATAAATGAATTTGTAATTCCCAACATCAAAATTTGATATTTGTAAATACTTTTTTAATATATCATAATTTTTCCCATTATTAACTTTTAACAGTTAAAAATATTTCTAAATATCTTTAACATGCGATTTTTTTTTTTGCATATTGATCTTCATGCACGTTCATAGCACTTAACATGAAACATTCAAATCCAATTAAATATACACTGCCCTCCAAAAGTTAAGGAAACCACCGGTTTTTTGCGCTTAATTTTCAAATGAATGAATGTAGAAACACCAAATTTGGATAACATGTGCAAAAATCAGTTATGTATTGACTGCAATAAATAAATTTACATAAGAAAATCGCAAAAATGATTTACAACAAAAAAAAAATTAGCAACCTCGCTGGAAACGTCAATTCTTTAATAACAAAAAAATAATAATCACAGTTTTATATGGTGAAATGCCATAGGAACATAACAAAAAAGAGTTTTAATAAGGGATAAATACCCATCCCTAGCTTGAATGCGTTGGCGGCATCGACTTTTCCTGCTGTCAATTAAGTTGTCGGTTACCGAAATGGGGAGCGTGGACCAGACACGGAGTAAGATTTGTTCAGCTCTCCTAAAGACCTTGGGAAAGGACTTAAAGCAGCAACTTGTCTACCAAGGTAGTCTCAAAGATGCTCTATTAGATTCAGGTCTGGAAATCGAGCCGGACATTCCATTCACTCCAAACGGAGACTCTCATGATATACCTCAACAACTACAGCTCGATGAGGCCGTGTGTTATCATCCATCAGAATGAAAAAATTGCCAATTGCACCTGCATATGAACGGACATATGGATCAAGGATCTTATCCGGATATCTTAAACCAGTCACAGTTCCTCCTTGGATCACATGCAGGTCAGTGTGACCACCGAGGGACATCCCTGCCCAAACCATTATTACATCACCTCTGTAACTGTGTCTTTCAACAGTGTTGGATTGATGTTATCTGGTGCTTTGTTCCCTCCAGATCAGCAGACATCATGAATCGTTCTCAAGTGTGAATCTGAACTCCTCTATAAAGAGTACATGAGCCCATAGCTATCTATGATCCAGGATGCGTGTCCTCTTGTTCAAGTTAAGCAGGACCTTGTCCATTGAGGAGGACATGTATAACTGGTCGCCTTGTATAGAGACTTGAACCTTACCAGCGGATATTCTTCTCCATGATGCTACAGAGCGGTCTGCAACAAGTTGCGGCACAGAAATATTTCTTCTCCTTCGGGCCGAAAGAACTATAAACGGTCTTCTGCAGGTATTGTAGCTCGGGGTTAACCTGGAACATGTCTTCTGGACACAGAAGCTTCAGATTTATATTGATTCAGAGATGGTGGACCACACTGACATTAAGAAGCAGCATCCTAGGAAAACCCCATTTCCATCCATCCGACCGACTGCCACCTTAACGAATCGGCCTTTTCTCAGACTTTGCTTGACCCCACTACCTATTGTCAATGAATCTGCTAACAAAAGTGAAAAATCAAAAAAAATTATTAACTAAAAAAGCCTGATATTTGCACATTTTCTCTCCCACATATATAGCTGTTGTTTTCTATGAATTAAAAATATAGCTATCGTTTTTCATAAATTTGCATAAAGTTCGTTTTTATCTTTCTATATAAAAAATTTTTTGTTACTGTCATTTTTTCATGGTGATCTTCGAAAAACATGTTGGATAACTTTTGGTGGGCAGTATATTTATTTCTAGAAGTTTGAATTAAATCAGAACTGCTGCAAATATAAATGCCTACAAATTGGCTTCCCAAGGTTAATAAACGTTAATTAAACACCAGGTAGCGTTTCTAATGTCTGGAAACCGAAATCAAATTTCACATACTGTGTAATTTGGTGACAAAGATAGTTTCGCAATATTCCTGGATGTCAAGGTGACTCCAATCACTACTACAGAGTTAATAAATATTACATACTTTGTAGACACATAAACGCTCAATCTGATACATTAAACCGAATTCATGACATGGTTAGTTATGTAAATTTAATTATGTGCATATGTTTATGTTTCAAGGATTTTTTCAATAAATGGGCTTCAAAAAATTTTAAAAGTTTAGCTGTTTATGATTTTGATCAATATAATAAACTTCTTAATTTATTCATATATATCAATAATCTAACCCGTATTAATAAATTTTTCGAAATATTAAGAGTAATTAAGATATCAGAATACAATAACAACCATAATTTTGATATATAGATGTAATAAACTGGCATATTGTTATGGTGAAATTTTAGTGTCACAAGATTAATATCTTGTGACTAAGAATCACCTAATTCATTCAGTCTTTTTCTACATGGGAATAATTTTAATAAATCATAATCTCAGAAATAAAATGCAATCATTATATAAAAAATGGCGTAATTTTATGAAGATAGTTATAGTCTTGATAGATGTTTTAAAATTTAAAAATGTTTGGAAAGTTAAAGGGATAATAAGGGGTTTTTAAATTCTATTTGGAAAGATTAGATTAAAAACCTTTTTTTCGAAAAATTGCTGTTATAAATAATTTTGATAGTCTTATTGTAGGCATTTGTAAATTATAAAATACCCCGTATTAATAAATTTTTCGAAATATTAAGAGTAATTAAGATATCAGAATACAATTACAGCGAAAAAATTAATTTTTATTATTTTTATTTAACAGGTTAAACAAAAAATAATTTTGAATTTTCTGAACTTATTATAAGTGAGTACAGGTAATTACATCAAGTCACTACACCTCTTTAATAATGAATTATTAAGCTAATGAATTCATGCATTAAAATTTTAAATTAAATTTCTGAGGAACTTTATTTTTTTATTTTTGCTTTACCTTCAAAAGTTAGCAGTAATAATTGTTATAATAAATTTTAAAGCCTAATTAAATTTTAATTATATGTTTCTGATGATACATACATTGAAATAAAAAGTTTCTAATATATTACTTCAAAGACGAATTATTAACATTTTTGATTAAAATTTGGGGGCCTGATGGCCGAGTGGATAGTGGAGCTCGGTACCACAGGTATCTGGCTCAAATCCCGGAGTTCCCATGGGTGTTTGGTAGTGGTTCAGAATCCACTTTAGACCGTAGGTTCCGGTCCTAACAGGATAGTAGAGCTTTGCGGGGGGCAGTGTTACTCCGCGTCCGTGGTTTATCATCAAGTTACACACGCCTCCTGGGTAGTGCAAAGTGAGTACCATCGGTGCAGCCCTTAAAGCATAAAAAATCACGGTCTAATTGCCAGCTGCATTTGAAGAAAGAAAAAAAAAATATTAAAAATTATTTTTCTTGTATTTTGTGCTCTAAATTATTCAATTGAGTGATTGATTAAAACAATTTTACTAATTTTTTATACTATAGTGCATGCATAAGGAATATTTGACTATATTTATTCAAGTAAATGTGATTTTTTACATATTCTTCTTTGTTAGGATTTTTTTACTAGGAAAATAACCTACTTTTTGTCAATTTCTGACAATTTGTAACAAAAATTAATCAGTGAAATTATTTAAATTTTTATGTTTGTCAAAGTTTTATGATGTAATTTTAAAAACATCATTTAAAAATTCGATTACGATTACATAATAATTTTGCCTCAGAAAGTGGTCAGTTAGTTTAATACACTAAAGTTTATGTCTACCACTTTCAGTGGCGACAACAAATCATCAGAGATAAATTTATTGCAAGTAATTTACAACTCTGGCTGTTATCTTCTAACTTCATATCGCATTTAATGTTTCCAGTGCAGTTCGTAGAGACAGTTACTATGATCAACCACAAAAATAAATCTGAACTCATATATCATGTAATAAATTCTACAACTTTCACATAAAAACGTGATTTATATCATGATTGAGGTTATAAGTTATTAACATGATTTTAAGCTTAATAAAATAGAAAAAATTCTTTTAATTTACAAATAGTTTTGAACAATTTTCTCTAATTATATTTCAACAAACATTAAATATTTCTAGAATTCGCTAATATTTTTAGAAGGAAGAAAAAAATCATAGATTCTAAAACATATAAATTTGTATAAGAAAATATATTGACAATTTTGACAAGTATTTGAAGTCTTTGAAGATCAAAAATGCAGTGTATTTTAAACTAATCACAATTAGAGGCTTTTAAATGATAAACCTGTTATTTATATAATAATATACCAAAAGCTATACAGACTTTAATTTAAGAAATTTCAAAAAAGTCAAACTAAAAGAGAAAAAAAATTTAAATGTTAAATGTGGTAACAAAATGGAACACTAATATATTATAAATTTGGTTTGGAAAGTCTTTATATATATGTTCGTATTTTATTTAGAAAATATCAAAACCTTTAAATGCCTATTATATATTTTCATAAACAAAACAATTCCTAAAATTTTCATACGATAGATTTTGAGGATAATATAAATTAATTACATTTTTTTCTGATACTGCATAACCGTGTAATTATTTTTGTCAACATTAAGTTTAACCCATCGAAAAATATAATATATCACAAACTCAATAGCTGATTTCATTCTTTTTATAATCATAGTTTAACGTGCATATATAAAACAGCTACACATCACATTGTGATTAGAGAAAAATATTTCAGATGTTGAATATATTATATGAAACAAATAATTAAATTTTCAATAAAATATTAAATATGTATCTTATACAATGAACGATTAAGTAAATTAAAAGATAGATATTGCAAAATAAAATAATAATAAATATTGTACAATTATATATATTACAAGAGTGTTATATTTAATAACAAAAGCTGTAATAACCGTACTTTTAATAAATAAATATGTTCACATTTATCTACAAAATTAGGAAAATGAAATGATTTACAAATAATTTTTAACAGTAAACAGTTTTAATTGTTAGATAAATCAGTAAACAGATGATTTTAAATTATTAGCTAGAAAACTAAAAATTTAATTAGTTACTTTGACCAACTGGTTTAATCATAAAGAAAAACGAATTTAAATAATAAAGTTAAAAATTTGCCTTGTTTTGTCTTTTACTAAATTACTGTTCTTAAATTCAATGTAGGCTCTATTTCAATAAGAAGTAAAAATTTAAAGCTGATCATCATTTTGTTCAAAGTAAAAAGAAAAAAAGTCTGTTAAAAACTAATATTAATTAATTATAATTAATATAATAGTTAAATAATTTTTAATATTTTTTTTATATTATGTTCTGGATTCTCATTTTTATAAAATTGTATTTGAAATTATGTACACTCATGTCCATAAATTAAGGATAATTCAGAATCACACCGAAATTGAACTCTAAAATAAAAATGAATTATCACACACATCTTGAAGAAGACTTTTTACAGGAAACCACTAGATGGCGCGGATAGTACGTCACAATGACGAGTGTAAGGAAGGTTATAGTGTATATAAGAATGGTGGCAAAGAATAAAATTGTTCACAAGCGCTTTAAAAGTCTTTCAGTTCAATAACCGCATAGTTATGGCACAAAGGAAGCATTTGGATGATTTTTACGTGGTAGAGTTATCGGACGACTGGAATGTGGACGTACCCAGCTGGAAGTATCCGAGGAACTTGGAATCGCCCAAGTGTCATCTCCAGGCTTTGGCAACGATTCCAAGATGATGGCAATGTGAGTAGATGAGGTCGCCTCCGAGTTACAACGCCCCGGTATTTTGCCAAAAGAAACAGGCGGAGCACAGTATCAGACCTAAAGCTCTCTTCAGCTACCGGTACGACAAAGGCAGACCGTGTACAAATAATTAGCCTATATGCTCGTAGGACTGTCAGATGTGTTCCACTTACCGCAACTCACTGTCGCCTGCGATTAACCTGGAGTAGAGAGCATGCATTGTGGACACCGCAACAGTGGTCTTTTGATGTTTTAGTCCAGGTTTAGTTTGCAGTCTGATTCTCGCCGGACTTTCATATGGAGAGCGCCAGGTACCCGTTACCACCAAGAGAACACCGTTGAACGACACCATTACGGTGGTGCAGGATGGCTCTTTGGGGAAGAATTATTCTTGGCTCCAGAACTGACCTGCATGTTCAGAGTGTAACGATGACAGGCCACATCTATCGGGATGTCATTCTGGAACAACATGTACGTTTGTTTCGGGGAGCTATGGGTGCTGAATTTCTGTTTATGGATGACAACGCCCGTCCTCACCGTGCAAACATTGTAGACGAATGCCTTCAATTGGAGGATATTATGGATTGGCCAGCATACTCACCGGACTTGAATCCAATAGAGCATGTGTGGTATATGCTTGGCCGACGAATTGCAGCCCGTCAACCCCTCTCACCTGTCAACCGGAACTTGGAGGGCATTGCTTGATAAGTGGTGTAATATTCCCCAAGATCAGATTGATAATTTGATACTCAGCATTCCTAGGCGTTGTAAGGCCTGTATTGCATCGTCCGGGAGACATACTCCATATTAACCATCATACTAACCATGTTATACTGTTTTATGTAAAGAGGTTCTTTTTTGAAATTTGCTCCAGGGAGTAAAAATCGCAATTTTTATTAATTATGTCAAATATATAGCATCTTTTTGCTCTTTACCTTTTTTTAATAAATAGACTTTACAAATAAGTCAAATTTGTTTTGCTTCTGTCTCTTTCTTTTGCCTGAACTTCATTAAATTTATGGACATATATAAACATATGATAAAGTAATATAAAATAAAATGTACAGAAACATAAAAACAGTAGTAATAATTATAATATCATATTGTGTAATCTCATACTATTCTTGGTAGTTCGCCAAACTTATTTTTCATTTAAAAATAATAATTGTTTCGAAACATTTATTGTATAAAAATTATTGTATTGGTTGAACTGCATTTTAAAGAATTTTTCCAAGGATCTGCCATATTGTATTGTGTTCTGTTTTATTTTATTTGAAGTCAAATATCCAGCAATAAAAAAAAGTTTAACTTTAAATAAATAATTATTTCTGATTTTAATGCTAACTTAAAAAATGAAAATATATATATTCTATTCATTTGTTAGTTAATATTATTTTGCTTTAGAAATGCTAAATTATACGTTTTAGATTGTTATAATTTATAAATTTATTCTTGTGCATGGCAGTTCGTTACGAAATTGTAAAACTATTTAATTTTTTTAAATCTTCCAAATGAATTTTTTACTTATATATATATAGTTTATTTCATTTAATACATGTTGTAATTTTCATTTTTATAATATAAAAACAGTGATAAATATAAATAAATAGATAAAATATATAAAACATTTGTATTCATAAATAAATAAAAAATAATGATAATCTTTCTTTACATAGATTGTTAAAATAAGAAATTCATAAAAAAGATAAGTTAAATAAAATTTATGTAAATTTGCTTCAAATTTGAACAACTTGTACCTTATATAAAAATAAAATTTATTTTCATCGAAGAAATTATTCGGAAGAAAATTAGAATTTTTCGTTATTATTCAATTCAAGAAATCTTCGATAAAAATATTACCTTTTCAAGAAATTTCAGAAATTTAAAAATAGATTAAATTTATTTTTAATATATCTGAATAAAGAAGTAAAGAATTTTAATCGTTCAATTGAAAAATATTTTAATCAGTGTTAAGAATAAATATGTAGTACAATTTTATTCTTTATATTTTGATTTGTTCTCTCAATATTTTTAAAATACACAAACTTCAGATTATTTTTATATTTTTTAACGTTCATAATTTAATATGCATTAAAATATATTTTAAATTTTCTTCAAATTGTTAAATCAATTTGTTGTATGCTTTATTTACTAAAATCAACTTATTATTTGAATGTTGTTATCTTTTAAAGTCTCCGAATTTGACCTGAAGTAATTGTGACTAAATCAACAAATGTTTAGCAGATTCAGCATTGTACAGAGTGGTTTAAGGAAAATTCGAACTGTCCTCTCCTAATCTGCTAAAGGACTTTTCAGACATTTATTAATGGACGTTACACGAGATTCAATTTAATTATAGACATACAATTTTAAAAATTTTAGAAATCAATAAAAATATTCATATCAAAATAATTTCTTAAAATTTCTATGTATATTTTAGCGAAGAAATTGCTACGAATTTTTTTTTTAATTATTTTCTATTAACAGAAAAATATGAAACTATTAAATTAAGCATTTATAATAAAAAAATAAATATTCATACTTATAATTAACACTGTTTAAATATAGCATATCTTAGCTTTTTACTAAAGTACAATGGTCTTCCATAAAAGTCGTAAGAAGCAAATATGTAACTCTGTTTTGTATTCCTCTTCAAGTTAAGCCAGACGGTGAAGCTAACAAAAACAGAAGATTCTCCGTGTAATTCTCGTCCCCGTCTGCGCTTTGGGATTGTTTTTCTTTTCAAATGGAATTCAATTCCGCATAGCTGGGTGGATAATGCCACCATCCATTTTGGTTGATATATCGGATGTTTTAAAAGTTTCGAAATGTTTTTTACTTTTAAATCTCAGTACAAAAATCTTTGTTTTTGAATTGTAAAGTCAAGGAAATACAAAATGTATTTGACATTCTTGAAAGTAGAAAATATAAATTTAAACGAAAGAAAACTTTATCAATATGTCAGCATTAGATATATTTTATTGATGCGTTAATGTTTAAACTGAGAAAAGAATTAAATTTAATTCAGTAGAGTGACATTCATATGAAATCTTCCTTTGAACTTATCTTTTATGTACCCCTTATATTTATATAAACTGATATGAATTGATATGATTTAATATTTTTATTATATATTTTTCTACATTTTCTACATATCATTCTACATTCATTTTATTAATAATTTAATAATTTTATTTCGCATCTATTTAACCTTTACTGTGCATATCGCTGTGTAATAAATGTGCTTAAAATTTTAATATTAACAATAAGTATTGTTACCTAAATGCGAGTATTTAGAAAATATTTATATTTCTTTTTATTAAACTAAACACGTAGATAATTTAAAATTATTTTATCTTAAACTTAAATTATAGCTATACATTTTAAGTTCATGAATATATAGCATTCTACTTGTCTAATATAAATAAATTTGAAAACAATTCTCTATTACAACATATTCAATAACATTACATTTAGATTTGATTTCTTTTTCACAGAATTTAATAACTAGTTACTATAATTAGAAAAAATTTGTAAATATAGGATTCACCAGATTCAATCTCAAAATACACTTTAGCCAAAAGTTAACCAAATACAGCCGAATATTTATTTAATATAAAAAAAATATTAGCTTAAGAAAGTTGTATTTTATATTTCTATTTGTGTATTGTTTTTAAAAACTATATAAGGAGTAATTTATTATTTTAACTCTGCATTGATATTATATATTAACTCTGCATTGATACAAAAATATAATAAGAGGGCTAATTATCTTGACGATCGTTATAAAACTGGGAACGCAATGAAAACGTGAAGAATGATTTTCAAGCTGTATTTATTTATAATTTTCATTATAAAAACAAATATAAGCCTGATTTATAAATCTATGTATCTATTTATCTTATCTTATTTTCATTGATAATTTTTATTGTATTATTTTTAAGGAAGTAGCTTTATATAATTCAAGCCCTATTACTGTAGAAAGTTTACCTATGTAATTATGATCCTGCACCGGAAATATTAGCTAAAATTAATCAAGAGTTAATCCCTATCAAAAATCACAAAACGCTAAGCAATATAGAAACAAGTGTTCGATAGCTCGGACACACAAATATAAACTCAAATAACCTTCGACACAGACACGAAGAAATGAATGGACTGTATAAATTTAATCTCCTTTATTTAGGCAGCCATCAAGCTCGAAGATGGACTGCCACACGCAACCTTTCTCGTTGGTTACACTTATTGAACTCTTTTACTTATGCAGCCATCAAGCTCGAAGATGCACTGCCACACGACCATTCTCTTTGGTCGTAGTTGTTCAACTCATTTAGTTTATGCAGCCATCAAGCTTGAAGATGCACTGCCACACAACCTTTCTCTTTGGTCGCTGAGTTTCAACTCCTTTAGTTTATGCAGCCATCAAACTCGAAGATAGACTGCTACACAACCTTTCTCTTTGGTTGCAGAAGTTCAACTGACTCTTACATTCTTTCTCTCCCCTGCCAGACACCCCTACAGACAGGGTGTTTTCTGGGCATAGGGCGTTGACCTCCCCTAAGCAGGGGGACATGGGTTTCGACGTAACAACAAGTATTATAAAAAAATTAAAGCAATTCCCATTTTGGTTCACTATATTGCAGAAAGTTCTTTATAGATAATTTTAATTCATTTTTTTAAGTTAGAAAAAAATTCTCACTCTCTCACATACACAACTTTCCATCTCTCTCACTCATTTATTCACATGTTTCATTTTTCATTTTGTTCCCTCCTTGACTCAGACTAGAACCCAGAATGAAAAAAGAATCTGAAAAGAAATTTTTTCCAGCGATCTACACGCTTCGCAACTAACGGTGTTTATTCCTAAATTTAAATCCTGCTAAATATCTTATATAAGAGATTTTTCCCCCATATCAAACTAAAATTAATTAATTAAATTTAATTTATGAATTAATATTTTAAAACACTGTATTTACATCCAGTGTCATCCACTACAAGTTCAAAAAAATGTATTTGAACTTGAGTGGATGAATAAAAAAGTATTTTATTAACGATTGAAAATTTGAACAAGATATATAAACATATATAGGGAGAGTGTGAACGAATAGTAGGAATTGAAAAAAAGAAAGGTTTTCATTTTAACTGGAAATTTTCCTCTTAGATCTGGCGCCATCTATTGGTAGATACATACAACTTAAATCTAAAAAAAAACACTAAAATTAATTAATTAGATTTTATTAATGAATTAATATTTAAAAAAACTGTATTGAAAATTTGAACAAGATATATAAATATATATAGGGAGAGTGTGAACTAATAGTAGGTATTGGAAAATCATGAATCATTCAAAATAATTGTGGTTTTTCGACACTTGTCATTTTATTTTGCTTATGATTACCACGGAAGAATCACAAATTCAAAATTGGCATGGCTGCAGAGGGACAGGTCCGACCACAAAACACCTGTGGAAATTGTCTATAACTTCGATAGTTCAACTTATTATACTGTAAGCAGCTGAAGAACTAAATTGTAATACTAAGCTTATATATAATAAAATCACTAATTAATAATTATCAGCTGCTATACTGCGTTATACATACATATATATATACATATGTATAGTAATTATTTTAAAAATGTACTTTTTTTCTATTTTGCATAGCATTTCAATCAATTTCTAACTTTACTTCCTGAAAAATTATCGAATTTGTATTTCTTATATTTTGTGTGTGCATTAAAGCTTTGAATATTTGCGGTATAAAAGTAATAAAAACCCATCATATTTATTTTTAAAAAAATATATAATTTTTTTGGAAAAAAGCTATTTTAGTTTATTAAACATTTTTCGATTTTTTTTTCCATCTAGTGATAAAGCATACAAAAACTAAAAAGTATTTTTTCTGATTTGATTGAATAAAATTGAGATAGAGAATTTGAATAGAAAATAAAAAAAAATGTATTATAAAAAATTACTTTTTTTACACGGCATACTTATCATAATATGTACTGAAGAAAATGGTTACTGAAGAAAATGATTCATATTGCAGCAAAGAATACGGACAAGTTTTTATAAATGTTTCATAATCAATTTCTTATGCATAGGTTAACATATAAACATTCTTTTTTATAAACCAAAAATTATTTATGTTATCTTTAATATTTATGATTTAATTTCGAAAGTTGTTGTTGTATATTTTTTAATGTTTTTTTTTTGTAATTTTTTTACGTTCAATTTACTAAAACGATAAATATTTTCTTAATTAATTTTATAATATGTTATTTTTAAATTTATTTTTATAAATAAATTACTATTTATCTGTAAATTTAAAGCTCATATACCCCCGATTTTCTAAATGTTCAATTTTGTCACACATCATAAATGTTATAACTGTCATTTGTATTTATCTCTGGCATAACGGCTCTAACAAAAAACATTTCTGAAAAAAAATCAAGATCTATTACTTATAAAAATATATTATTTAACATTTATTTCATGTAAATTTATTAAATATATTTTATTATATGCATTCAAGTCTAAAAACAGTATATATATTTTTTTAAATGGATATATTTATAAGGAAATATATTTTGTTTTCCTTATTTTCGTATGTTACACAAGTTTAAGTCACCTAACAATTGCGTGAAATTTATACATAAAGATTTTAACATAAATGAAAAAGATATACTATAATAAGTAGTAAATTTTTAATTGTTTCACATGCACAAAATTCTGCCACGTAAAAGAAAGTCAAAAATAAAGCAATGAATTATTCTTACAGTTCTTTGATACACATTCTTAAAAGAAAGTTGGAAAAATTTTAAAATCCTCCTTTTAAGGAATCTTCTTTTAAACAGCAAGATTTGTTTTTAATTGGTACGTGAATGATCATTATCCATAGAAAGTGGTATAACTATGGATAGTATGAAACTCTAGAAAGTGGTATGAATCTCTAATATAAAAAGAATCATTTGCTGTGGAGTTCTTTTTATTTTTCTTATTTCGAATAGGGGCCTGAACGGCCGAGTGGCTTCGGTTTCACCACAGGTTCCGGGTTCGAGTCCTGGCGGTGCCATGGATGTGTGTAGTGGTTCGGAATCCACTTTAAACGTATGTCCCGGTCTAATAGGATCGTAGAGAGTTGCGGGGGCATGTTACTCCGCGTCCGTAGCTTATCTTCAAGTTACACGCGCCCCCTGGTTAATGCAAAATGAGTAACGTCTGTGCAGCGCTTACCTTAAGGCATCCAAGACGTCCATGTCAAAAAAAAAAGTTTGCCAGCTGCATTAGAGAAAAAAATATTTCGAATATTCATTGACAATTAAAATAATATAGCCTTTTATTAGTAAATAATTTTATAAGGCACACAAAATGTTGATTAAAGATTCAAATGCAGATTCATATAAATTTTAATGGAATGTTGCTTAATTTGTTTGATGTTTTTAAAGCAATATGATAGTAGTAACCTATGTGTGTTGTAATTTGTTTTGCGTTCAGAAAAATGAATATTTGGGTATCAAAATTTTTATTTTAGTGCAAAATTCGTTCACTTCATTTTTTTATATAAAACAAGAATCTAGTGAATAAAATTGAAAATAAAAATGTTTAATGAATTTCATGTTTACTCTAAACGGTACAGATACTAGATAATTGATGAGCATTATTTTAATTAATATTTAATATGTAGTGGATAAATATGATGTAGTATATTTTAAAACAAAAATACGTTGTAAGAAAAAAAATCTAAATCTGATTTATTTTATTTATCAGATTTGTTATGTTTAGAAACAACCAGGATTCAAGCTAGCTAAAAATATATACTTGATTAAAAGTATGCCTGTATTCATATCGAAATTAAGAAAAAAATAAAAATTGTGAATCAATGAATTACAATTTCTGTTTATTTTTTATGGAAAATAAATGCTATATTTAGTATTATCTTCTATAAATACGATCAATCATCATATGTCTAAAAATGAAACTAAATTTTATCAACGACAGAAATATCGATATTAACATTTAATCACTTATATATCGATACAAAAATATCGATATTAACATTTAATCCAGCTAATAATTTTGAATTACCAAGGACAAACATATTTTCACTAAATTAAATTATTTTTTTATTAAATGCATTTTAGATATTAACTAAAAAAACATAATAGATTTCTTATTAAAAATATTACATTCTCCAATTATTGAATTTATTATCATCTAATATATTCTGAAATGTTTTAGAAGAAGTAAACTTTAAAAAATTAAATATTCATACATTAAATAGTAATTTTTTGGTTTAATAACTTGTTATTTAGCAATTATTTTGTAACAAAATAAGAAAAATCTCGCAACTTTTAGTTGCAATGTACATTTTTGTTTTTGCAATTTTTTTCTTCTTCATTCCATCTGGTGAACCAAATTCATACCTTGTTTAAACAGAAGATTTCCAATGTAATTCTTCCACCCACTTTTCTGTAAAATCGTTTATTTTGCCAGACAGAATTCAATTCCGAATTGCTGAGAGAATAATGAATTCATCCATTTCAGGTGAATGATTCAATGTAAAAAATAAAAGTTTCAAAATTTTGCTTGCTTGCACTGTTCTGTTTGCTATAGCTCGTGAATTGAGTTAAGAAAATCACAAAAATCATTTAATAATGAAATGTAACCAAATTATAAGAGATATATTTAAAGCCTATTTTCAAATGGTTATTGATAACATTTGTCATTTGAAGAACAATAAAATATTCAAAATTTTTATTTTGTATTAATTATGATTCAGCATTTGTCTTTAAGTTTATAATTTACTTTTCTCTCATATTGTCACTTTTTTTTTTAATTTATATTTCTTTGTAAAGTTAATTAAATTAAAAATTTGTATACCATGCATTTTAAAAATGTAAAATAAGTTATGAAAGAAAGAAAAGTGAAAGAAAAGAAAAGTGATTATTGCACTCATTGCAATTCAAATTAGTGAGCAAAAAGAAGGAACAGTCTGAATTAATAATTAAAATTTTACATATGTTTTTGAAACATTAATATAATTTAGAAATTTGCAAAAATGAAAGCTAAATGAAATTTTTTGTAGGAAATTAAAAAAAAAGTAATAAAGGGCAGATGACCTAGTTATCCGCTACTCTAGTGTTAATGCAAGAAAGTGTGATATTTTGATGGTAACTATGAACCATTAAGTGATCCTCCAGGTTATTGATCAGTCATCACCAATGGCATCGTGAGCCAAAACTTCGTGTGAGGTATTTCAGTCTCATCCACTAGTTCAGACACATCATTAAGTTGCATTTACATCAAGGAGTTGTGTGTCAAGAAGTAAAATTAGACGTATTGTCATAGAGAGAAATTCAACTTCGATCAATCACAAGCCTCAGGGCACAACGTATGAGGTTTATGATCGATTGATACATTACACCGAAGTGAAATTTTAGTATGAATATAGCTTTACAATACTGTCGGAATGACTAAGGTGGTGGTTAATTCTCTGAGTCTACCAGTCTTGCTGATGGTAGTCTCAACGATTTTTTTCTTCTCAATCTCTCCGATCTATCCTATAGTTTCTGACTTTGGCTTCGATGGCCCTGTAATTGTATCTCTGATGATAAAGTGTGGTCTCTACAGGTTAATGTTATATATAGAATACTTCAAGGAGACTATTTATAGGCAACGATTAATGGACAATGAAGTAATACTACTTGTCTTATGTATTACCCAATCATGCTGCTATTTAATTTTTTGTGTATACATGCTTGTTATAAAATTCAAGAGAAATTAAATGGTGGTAGTTAACTTATACATGGACACCATAATTTTATAGCAATGGATGTATAGCAGATGACAATTATAAATATATAAATATTTATATTTTAATAAAATAAAATTATTTCACAAAAATCATGTTTCATTTCATGTTTGAAAAAGATTAAACACAATTAGTTACCAAGAATTTCTTAAATTTTAATTTTCAACTGCTATGGCAAAAATTATAAGTTTCACGAGTAAATGGATTTTATACTAGGCACATTGAAAAAAAAAAATGTTCCTTATATATAATGAATTACAATAATGGTAATGGTAAAATTTGTTCCTTATAAATAATGAATAAAAGGCATTCGTCACCTGAACAGTATAGTGGCTTTCTAATGACTACGAGTTACAAAGTGTCCTGTCCTCCTCACAAATGTGATGATACTTTTTCCACGCAAAAAAGGTATTACTGCAAAATATTGTATATAAATGTATGCCGTTTATGATCATGTAATGATTAAAAACGAAAAATGCAGATATGGTGCAGTTACCCTATCTATAACGAGTCAAATTTTCTAATCGGAATTATTTAATGACCCCTAGTCTCCGTCCTCCCCTTAAATATTTCCACGCACTTTTTTTTGCATATAGATTTTGCTTACTTCTTAGGTTTCCAACAAAAGAAAAATAATAAAAAATCAGGAATTGAAAGTCACGCTGGGAAATTTTATGTACATAGTACAAAAAAGTACGTCGCCCTAATAAAATTTTGTAGTTAAATGATAACATGGAGCAATAAACAAGTTATATACATTAAAATTATCTTATTTTTTTTCTATTTGTATAAGTAATCATTATTGTGAAATGCCACTTGTATAATGATTTAGATTATTAAGTGAAATACTTTATCGTGGAATATTTAACAGCATAATCCATTTTTAATTATTCAAATATTCGAGTTTTTTTTATGTACACGTGTATAAGCAGATCTCAAATTCAAATATTCGTTTTTTATGTATTAGTACATGTGCGTAAAAATTGTGCTTGGATAATTTTATGTTTGTATTTCTTACAATTTTAAATTACTTAATAGATTCATTTTTTTTTTTTTTTTCAATGATGTGATTTTTTTTTCTGATGCATAGCCAAGAATATTAAAAATGGGTGTTTAATTTTTTATTCAATTAAATAACGGCTTTGATTTTATTAGTAAAATTTTTTTTATTTAATTAAGAATCTCAGCTTTTATATGCTTTTCTAAGATTCATCAAAAGAAATGTAAAGAATATATATATTTGAAAAAACGTATTTGTGCAAACAAAAAATTGTAAGACATTATCTAAACATTAAGCAATTATTTTTATTTCTTTAATACTTAGAATCTTTTTTTCCTTATATACAAATAATAGAAAATAAGCGATATATTTTACAACAAAGAAGCGATATTTGATAAAACGCATTTGATAAAACGATAATTAAAATTAATGCTTCGAATGCTCTGAAGATTAAAAAATGTCTGTATTCAATTTTTTATGAGTAAAAATTAATTTGTAAAAAAGTAGTTGAAAGAAATTATGAGTATTTTTGAAGTAATTTCGTTGATGTTATGAAGGTAGATATTTAAATTGCTTGTTTTCTTTTATTTTTTGATAATTTTTGTTTGCTTTAATTGTGGTGTCTTTAAATAGTTTTAAGATTAACATTTTGCTTTCTTATTTTCCTAACTACTTATTTATTTTGATATAAAAGAATAAAATCCCTAATTGAATTTCTTATTGCTGCTGTCTTTATAAGGTTGTGATTAATTTGAAAAGTATAAGAAATGTTTTTTTTTTTTTTTTTTTTTTTAATTTTTTTTTTTTATAAAAAGAATTTCAAATGTTATTTTTGGTTAAATAATTTATCAAAATTCACTTATTGACTTTATTAATTCAAAACAATACAATACTGGTTTTTATATTATTGAACAAATATAAAATATTTATTATGATAAACGAATTAATAACTTACTTGCTTCATATGTATATTACATAAGGGTATGTATGTAAAAAAAAATAGCATCGCACGAAAGTCGCCCTGTCTAACCATTGCTTTTTTATACAATATTGCATTGTGCCATGCTTTTTTAAAATGTTAAATTTCATTATTACGTTAAAAATAAATTCATTTTTGATATTAAAATATAACCGAACCAAATTGCCGGTTTACAGATTATGATAATATTTTGATTCCGAAAATTTTTGTTAGATTTTATTGCTCTCTTCCCTTGTTAAATTCATATTATTCCTTATTAAATTCATCTGATAAAATCTGTTTAAATTGAAGACATATTGGTTATCAAATTATTAATTATTTAAACAGCAATATCTTAAAATAATTGCGTATTACAAGTCCTTATTAAAATTCTTGACACAAAAGTAAAAAAAAAAAAAACTTTCTTGTGGCTTTTCTTCCACATTATTTGTTCTAATAGGAATTATTTTTAATGTTTTTCATGAATATTATTTTACTAAGCCTCTTATATTTATGACTAATACATAAATTTTTACGATAAATAAATTTTAGTAGGATTAAAATAAATGTTAAAAGAATTTTACATCCTACTAAATCCGTGATAATATCTTATACGATTAAAATATATGAAATATTTTAAAGGGAGAAAGTTTCACATTAAATTATTCGCTGCGATAATATTTCTTTTATGTTAAAATTCAGCTTAAAAGCTTGTTTGTCAAAGTCTTAAGCTCCTTTTTTTTCTGCTGTTATCTGTAACCTTATACGGTAAGAGCACATTTTGTACTTTTATCGTATAATGTTACAGATAACAGCAGATCCTAATTGTATATAAAAGAAACAATACATATTATATTTTATTAAATAATTTTATTTTTGAAAATGTACTATTTATTTTCAATTTATGAACCTTTTGAAATTCAATATTTAACTCCATTTCTCTGTCTTCCATTATCCATAATCATGTGATTCATTACTTCTTATTTTATCATATACAAGGAATTTTGAATTTAATAAATTTTAATAAAAGTAAGAGCTGTATTTTAATGTGTCATTCACATCTTAACAGATATTAGGTCCATACATGACGTAGGGTCCATTCCTAGGGACGACATACTACTGTGTCCAAAAGAAAAACCAATTCTCAATTTAACTTTCCCGGAGCTTATTTTTTTTTTTCTTTTTAGGTTGTTGGAACAGTCTTCGACATCTGTGTGAAATTTGAAGTTAAAATATTCATTAGTGTTTCAGTTACGATTGGCTTTGTGAGACGCTAAAACTGATTCCGGCGACTTTTCAAGTGTTTGAATTAATTAAGCAAAGAAATTGCATTAAATTTTATTTTCGGAAACGTATAGAATGTTGCATACGGCATTCTGTGAGCATTCCTTTATCGGAAAGAAATGTTAAAAGTCGTATAAACAGTTCAAAGAAGGAAGAGAACGCGTTGAAGACGAAGAGCCCTCTGGTAACCATCAGCCTCAAAAGACGAATCTCACGTCCAAAAATTAAAGATTTGGTGCTTACAAACTGTCGATTTACAAATAGAGACCTTGCTGATAATGTTGGAATTTTAAAAGGATTAGTCAATTCCATTTTGGGCTTCAAACACGATAAATCTCTATTTGTACCGAAAACACTGAATGTGGCACCTCACACTGTATTGATTCTTCGTGACTTTTCGACAAAGCTGAAACCTATATCGTTCCACAACCACCGTATTCACACCGAGAGAACTTCTGGCTACTCTCTCAAATCGAAAGACAGCTCCGGGGACACCGTTTTGAATCGATTGAAGAGAATCAACGTGAATCGCTACATACTTTGAAGGCCATCTCTGGCAATGATTTTTTTAGCATGCGTTGAGGCTTGGAAAAAAGTTTGCATAAGTGCATTGTGACCGGAAGGGATTACTTTGAAGGCGGTGAAATAAATTTGGAAGAATATATAAATATTTTTTGAAACAAAAAAATAATTGGTCTTACTTTTTGGGCACATAAGTGACACGATCGTTGCAGTGGATGATCATCTTGCATCGGCATTCAGGCAGCCAAGCGGACGATTTCCAGGTATTCCCGTTTAGGATATGAAAGACAATCTATCAATTTAATTATAAAATGCAACTTTATTTATTTTTCCAAGCATTCCTTCTAAAAATATCCCCTATTTATTTGTATAATTTAATATAAATCTTCTTTAAGACATAGCCGATCTAAAATAATTCCTTCATAAGTTAACATAGTTCAAAATATCGCTTTAATTCTGTCGTCAACTTTGGAGATAAAGTGTTCTCAAGTGATGGTCGTTAGCGACTCTTGCTATTAACCGCAATTCGATGCTTGGTAAAGATGCATATTTCCCTGCTGAACGAAACGATGTGGAGAATTTCAATCAGTTTACTCCAGAAATAATGTATTTTAAAATAGTTTGCATATGAATAAGTAATATTCAGCCCGTAGGATATAATTTAATTCCAACAGAGCCTTACGGTTTGTCATTATTTTTAACTTCTGCAGAATCGTTTGCCAACATTGAATTTTAGGTCCTGACGCATTAAATTTAACTGTCGAAAGTATTACAGGAATTACCTTTGCAACAAGTTTAGTTATTTTATATGCTTTTAATGAACCATACAACTAGGTGTAATATTTACATTTTAAATACTGTGTGTGATATACGTAAGCCTTATTTCTTTGGATATAAATGTAAAACATTTTAAGTAATTGAAAACGTAAATGCAACACATTTATATTGATAAACACATTAAAAAATGCTTGATAAAATTTTATTGTTACCAGTCGTTATTATAACTTATATATCAGTCCTTCCTTTTTTTTTTTTATACAAATTATATTGTTGTCTTATTTAATCTTTAAATATGCATTTTTTATTTGTATTAAAATTGTTAATTTATATGGCAATAAATAAAATTGCGTGCACGTTCTTTATTACTTATTTTTTTTACTTATCATATAATATTGTGTTTTTCTATATGGTGTACACATATAATTAGTTGTGCATTATGGACTAGCATTATTATCACGTACACCAACAGTAATATTTATAATGGCGGATAATCTATCTTATTTTGAAAAATGACCAGAAACGTTTAACTGTTCATTAAGTATTATAGTTACTTTCTAGAAACCGATTCTACCAATAAGCAGAACATTATTTAATGCATAATACTTTTTAAACCATCAATATTGGGCGAATATAAATTATTAAATCAGATATTTTTGTGAATAAAATATATTTAATCTAAAAACTAAATAGTATATTCTTTTTATTCTTTTTAATAGGCTTTTCCCCTAAGAATATATATATATATATATATTTAATATAAAAATATTGATAGAATTCGAACATAAAATTGACGAAAATATTTGAAAGACCAAGTGAAAAATTCTTTTAAATTTTTAATGTTCTTCAAAGAAGTAAGTTCAGTGGAAAATAAAAGAATTCAAAATGAATGACAAAAAAAAATTTACTTAAAAGCAAAAATCAGGTAAAAAATAAATAAAAATTTAAATTTAAATAAATAATTAAAGAAAAATTAGAAAAAAATTGAAAATATCAGATTCAAAATTTCAAGAAAGCAATAAGATCTTTTTAATGTAAAACACACTTCAATAAAATATTAATTTATTCTTTATATTTGGCTTCCCTATAAAAGCTATCAGTGATAAATGGTGGTTCCTTTCTTTGAATCATATTCATTTCTACCCCGAATTATTTATAATTGCACCAAATTAAACAACACGTACAACTTATTTTCTAGAACCAGGGGCAATAGCTCAAGACTAGACGCCCCACCCCTCAGACAATTCTTTATTCACACCCTCTCACTTTCCTGTGACATGAAGAAATACGGCAAATACATGAGTCCGAATAATGAAACTGTTAATAAAAATCAGGAAACAAATTAGGAAAATAAGCAGTCAAAAAAAAAAAGAGAAATAAATATATTAATTAAAGCAATATAATTAAATGTTGTAACCGTGGTTCCACCTACCGTGTTTCCACCTGTAACCGTGTTCCTCCTACGCACTGCAAGAGCGCCCCTTGCGGCGTCCTGGGGAAAAATTCAGTTGGCATCGAATCTTTTGCCCGTGAGGGCGTACTGTGCAACTGGCGCTGAATGAAAATCTCTCATCCCGACAGCTAAAAGTGGAATCCTTCCACTCCTTTTTAATGTATATCGTTAAATATGTTACATGTATGTTAAATAATATTTATAGTTCATTGTGGTATTAATGTCGTACTTGTGTGTGTGTAAAAAATAAATGTGCCATTGTACTTGGGACTCGTTTTGACCACACCCAATTGAAGCATGAACAAACGAAACGGCGACATCTACTACAAATTGGCGCCCAACGTGAGGCTTCTGTACTTGCCTATTACAATGTAATAATGTATAGAAAGAATAATTAGTAAGAAAGAATTGATGAAATATGAAGCACGAAAAAAAAAAAAATGTGCGAATGCAGTAGAATGTAGAAATGGAAAATATGAGGGGAATGAAAATGTATACCGTCACAACCTCCAACTAGCCTCCTCCTTTCTGGAATCAATGAGTACAATGCATGTAGCATCTTATTCAAACACTCACCTTTTAACAACTGCTTTTGTGCATATTACTGGGATCGAGAAGAGACAGAAAATTTCTTGTGATTATAATCTGAACACTGTTCTTGTATATTAATCATTTTCTATTATTCTCTTAATGTTTTCTTACAATTATTTAAAATTTACAATCATGTGGCGCATTAAAAACGAAATAATTGGTTAATGACCACCATTAAATCAATGGAAGTCAATGATCTATCTTAGATCCATGTAATTTATTCACTAATATTATAATGGAATGAACTATATGCAAAGTCTGCTTAATTATCAGTGATACGCCTTTGTAATGTAATGGCATAGTAAACAAACTTATTGAGTAAATCACTCACTGATGTTATAATGGAATAACGCATATGCAAAGTCTGTTTAATTATCGGTGATACCTCTTTGCAATGGCATTGTAAACAAAGTTATTGAGTAAATCATTCAATTTGAAGAATATTACACTTTGAATAGTATATGGCATGAGTAGTTATCAGGCTGCTTTCACTCCTCCTTATGTAATCTGGATTAAGCGTAATGTTTTCTTTTCATTAAAAATCTTACTCGATATTTTGCTAGATAGAGATAAAATATAATACATTGTGTTGTAGTTTAAAAGTCACTTATAAAGACAATTATCGAATACCAATATCGAAAAATGAGCATATGTTTTATACAATGAAATATTTAAACTTCGATTTAATCTCTATTGAAAATGATGTAATATATCAATTCATAAAATATAAAATTAAGAAAATCGAGCAGCTTCGACATTTCATTTTTCATTTACTTAAAAACATATATGCATTAATTTTCATAATTCCATACTCAGTGATATAGATTATTCTTTAGAATATAATGTTATTGTAATTATAATGTTGGTAATGTGTACTACTTTCAGAACTTAGAAAAATAAAACTCGTGACACTTTTGTCACAATATATGTCAAGGATGAGTCCTGGATGGGTTTTGCCCAATAGAAACCCGTAAAGGTAAAACAAATAATATATATAAAAAAAAAAATTAAGTCTATTCCTACTTTTTTTTTTCACTATATTGCAGAAAGTCCTTCATAAATAATTTTCATTCATTTTTTTAAGTTTATCTGACGCCATCTATTGGTAGATATATGCAACTTAAATCTAAAAAAAAAAAAATAATTAATTAATTAAATTTAATTACTGAATTGATATTTGAAAAACTGTATTGACATCAAGTGTCATTCACTGCAAGTTAAAAAAATGTATTTGGACTTGAGTGGATGAATAAAAACTATTTTATTAACGATTGAAAATTTGAACAAGATATATAAATATATGTATATGGAGAGTGTGAACTAATAGCAGGAATTGAAAAATCCTGAATCATACAAAATAATTGTTTTATTTTGCTTATGATTACCACTGAAGAATAATAAGTTCAAAATTGGCATGGCTGCAGATGGACAGGTCCGACCACAAAATACCTGTGGAAATTGTCCATTACTTGAGAGTTCAACTTATTATCCTGTAGGCTTATTATCCTGTAGGTATTAATATTTGAAAAAACTGCATTAACATCAAGTGTCATCCACTACAAGTTAAAAAAAAACGTTTTTGAAATTGAGGGAATGAATAAAAAGTATTTTATTAACGATTGAAAATTTGAACAATATATATATAGGGAGAGTGTGAGCTAATAGAAGGAATTGAAATATATATATCCTTTTTTTTCATAGGACAATAATTTAATTAAGAATTAATTAATTATTGTTAATTATTTTCGAAATTCCTTATCAATAAATATGATCGTTATTAAATCAAGTAAAAAAATTTTTGTTATAATATTATGAATAATTGTTTAGTATAATTTATGAAGAATTTATAATTTATCTTTGTAGTTTAATAAATTACATTATAATGATAAAATTATTCTTAAAGTTATAAGATTGTTTAGAATATTTTCAAACCAAGTTTCAGTGTTCATACATGCACACATTATAAATTAAACAAATCAATTAGTAGAGTGAAACGAATGATTATATGATTCAGACGGCTATCACAGATAATTGCATTTCGTTATTAGAGAAATATATGTAGCTTGATCATTTGTAATAATATTTTATCATAGAAAGGATTATTCAGACGTAAAATATGTTTATAATTGTCATGACCATATATCATTTGTATATATATATATATATATGTTTGACATTTAGAAAACAGAGTACTCCTTGATATTTAAAAGTTTATTTTAATGCTCATAAAAGGATTTAGGAAGTGCATCTTAAGCTACTAAAACGAGTTTTTGACAAATATTTAAAAAAATTTATATTCCTTAAATATAATGTCCATCAATAACTAATAAACTCGGAAAGATCACACTTTGACTCAAAACATTCAGGGAACGCTACATCAGCAAAGCTTGCTTGTAGAAGTAACACTAATAGAAAACCTGACTACATACACACTGTAGAAAATCTGTTCAGTTAAATATGCTACTAAAATATAATTAAATATTACAATGAACGTCATATTGATATCATTATCTTGTTCGGAGTAGGAGGTTATGAGACTATTGTAAAAAACGGAATAAAACAGTTTTGTTTTCTATAACATAGAATTATTTTGTAAAAATTCTTCACATTAATTTGTGTATTAACTTCATGGTAACGAGGTACTACTCAGTTATCTATTGTAGTACATAGATGCTGATACAACTTACCTTGAAAAGTATTGGGATCCAATTAAAAAACAGTTTCCAAATTGTGAATTTTTACTTTTCTTCGATTTTAAGAAAATTGAATCCACAATTTTTTGCAGATAAAATTTATCTGATATTAACATAATGCCAGAGATACTGAGAGGTATAATCACTGAATGGTTATGACCTAAAAATTCTGACTTGCAAAATTTCTAAAAATATTTGGCTGACGATTGTAAATGCTCTCATTAAATAAATGTTCCTGACTTGAAAATACTATTTCTTGAGGATCGGTGGATATCACGAAAAATGGCGATGGGCTGTTAATCCACTGGTTGTCAACCGTTAATTTAACCTTGTGTGTTAATAATGATACACAAGATCCTTCCAATCACCTCTAAGCTTTGGCTGAGTTCATCATGAAGCTGTGTGTTGTTGATCATCAAGCACCTGTGTGGTTCAGAATGAAATCGCATCTCAATTGCATAAATAGTTCACGAAATATTTGGAAAACAATTCAGGCTACTCGTTATCTTTTAAACAATCTAAAGCTAGTTGTAAATCCAAAAATATAACCACCTTGATCATCCTTGTAAAGATTATTAAAATAAAGCATTTTGTGCGAGAGGTTGCCGTTTGCAGGACATTCAAAGCAAAGAATAGAACAGGATTATGAGTTCGTGTATTCCAAATTCCTGATCTTATTTTTAAAGCAAAATCGACAGAATTTTCATCTAACGGAACTGCCGATTACTACTCACTTAACACACGAAATTGTATTGCTGATGAAATCTAGTGGAAGTGTAGTGTTTGCATTGGAAAACATAAAATTCTAATGCTACATTCAATGTGATGGAAAAGAAGTAAAACTGAATGTAGAAACTTCTTTTGCAATAATTGAATATATAAAACAACAGTAACTTTCAATAAATTTACTAATTTGCATCATTTGCAGTAATGTAAACAGCATTTTTTCCACATGGGTATTAAAATAAATTCTGATTAAAAAAATTGTGTTTTGAAAATGCAAAAGATTCCGATAGAAAGATTCGAAAAAATTTTGAAGCACTCTTTAATGCAGGAAATGAAAAAAGAGCAAATAATATTATGTATTTCAGTTATCTAATAATGAAAAAGAATTTTAACTCAAGTTATGCAATTTAAATTTTCTTTTGTTATGATATCGTTAATACGATATTCAAAGTAAAAGCAGTGAGTAAATAAAAAGGTAAGGAGTCACAAAATACAAAGCATTAAAAATTCTGGCTGTAGATTAAGACTTCTTATAAATATTTTTCACTTATCGTTGAAGGTGAACGTAAATATTTTTAGTTTTCAATATCATTTTTATATCAGTTAGATAAATGTTTGCTTAAAAAAACTGATAGCAATATAAATTTTCTTTTAATATATGGCTTTTAAATTCTTAGAGTGTTGTATTTTTTTGTTGATGTTCCTTATTCATTAAGATTTTTTTTTCATATTTCAAAAACAAATTCACTTAAGCTCATTTAAAATTTTTCTCTTCTTAAAAATACTGAAATGTTTGAAAACTATACAACATTTTTTTTCCTTGAAAACTGTTTAATGTTTGATATCTTGAATTTGCTATTTTTACTTTCTTTGTATATTTCATGCTTAAAATTATTTTATTCTTTGGGATTTTTTTTTGAAATAGTATTATTTCATTATGTAATAAAATTTCTTTCAGTAGAGCAAAATTAATGACTACACATAATAATGCAAAAATAGGCTAATTTAAAAAGACAAAATCAAATTTAAATTACATTTGAAGAACTGATTCTTAAGCAATAAGTCAAACCGCTTATTTTTAAATTCATTATTTATTAAAAATTAAATTATAAAATTTTACTTTAAAAAAAATGTATAAAAAGCATGTTTATAAAATTCAGTTGTGAAAAATTAGTATAGACGAAAAAAAAAAAATATATTAATAACATTGCATTTTTCAGTGAAGATTCATAAATTAAATCATGATTTTTTTTGTGGTTTTGATGAATTTTCTATAAAGGAAAAACAAAAAAAAAAAATCTGTAACAACCATAAAAAATATGTGTCTGCATTTAAGAAGAAAAATACAGATTTTACGTTGAAAAATGTAACAACAAAAAAGATTCAACAAAATTATCTTTCTTTTTTTTTATGCATCGGTGTGTCCGTGGTTATATATATATTGTTCAATGCAGCTGGCAAACTCTTAGATTTTGCAATTATTGTGTTAGCAATCAGACGTTATATTATAATAGCCTATATATATATACGGACGCACAGTAATAATTCACTGACTCGTGATGATCATTGAATTTTGAAGGGACCTACGGTTTAATTATGCCGAACCACTAGTAAACATTTTACACCGTATGAAAGAGAAAAACCCAAATGACTTCAGTAGAATGAGCCGACTCATCCATTCAAGATGTTTTGCACCTTCTCTCACAATTGTCAGTGAAAGTCTAGTTTGTAAAAGCAGTGGCTATTAGTTGATTATGTAATTTGTTCTCCTTCGCGCTGCTTGTACATAATAATCATGAGCTAACCATAATAATCCATATGCTCATTGAATGTGGCTTTTTGAAAGAAGACTTACAAGTATGATCCTTTTTCGTTTCGTAGACTGCAAGAAAGCGTGCAATTTTCCTTTTGTATTGGTAGAATTAACAGTTTCTTGACCATTTCGAAAATATCATTTGAAATTTCAAAACAATTTCGAAAGTTTTAACTGAAAATATGTTTTACTTTGAAATGCTTTATGTATATGATTAAAGCTAGTTAAATTTATAATTTCCAAGATAAAATAACGTATAGACACATCATTAAAAAATTACCAATTTAAAGTATAGAATTCTTGTGAAACTAAGATATTTTGTTTCTTTCAAATTCAGCTGGTAAACACTTAGGCAGCTTGGTCTTAGTTGCCTTGTGGATAACTGCACAGACGTTACTCACTTTGCATTACCCAGGGGGCGCGTGTAATTTGATGGTAAGCCAATTACACGGAGTAATCAATGCCCCCGCAGTGGTCTACGATCCTATTAGGACCGGGACCTACGGCTTAAAGTGGTTTCCGAACCATTACAAACACCCATGGGCAAAGCCGGGATTTGAACCCGATACCTGTGGTACGGAACGCCAGAGCGTTAGCCATTCGGCCGTTATGATATAAAGTAACAAATTTGAGAAAGGATTAAATTCATAATCGGAAAAAAAAGAGGCATTATATCGTTTATAATTTTTAAAAAAAAATATAATAAAATACTAAAGATACATCTTTAAAATTCTTTAAAGAGGTATTTTTTTTTATATTATTTTTTTTCCTCTGTAGTTACAATGATCTGAAATATGTTATCGCATGCACAAATCATTACAATGATATAAATTTTTCAGAAATTGCTAACTGCATTAAATTATTTGTGTATAATTAACATCATTCCATTGCAGTGTGTCATTCCGATAATTTCGAATAATGTTCGAACCAAAATAGAATTATTTTGACTTGGGTGTTTCATTCTAACATGTATGATTTAATTATGTCCTTGATGAAGAAATGTTCATGTTTTCCTTTTTTATTAAGGATATGTAAAATCGGTAGTTTTTATCCGAAGTATAAGTAAACACATTTAGCAAATTCACTGATGTCTATTTATTGATGATTGTTATTCGCTATTTTCACAATTTTATTTATAATTACTTCTTATTCCAATTATTTTTTTTGCTGAATGACGAACATTGGAGGATAGTACAAAATGTCTTAATATCTTCTTATCCAACAGATGCTAAAACTCAATATCGTGTTCTTCCTCATTACCATCTAATAGATATTTTTTAGACTTTCTGCTTCATTCTAGCATAACAAGTGGGCTGAAATGTTCGTAGGCTGACTCATAGACGGCGCTACGAGTATTAAATCCAAATGATTTTTAGTTAGCACTAACCTTCAAAAAACACGCGTATAAATTTGACTATTAGTATGACACTATTAGTATGAGAGTTATAGCATTTTTAGTTGCCCGCAGTGAACGCTCCAAAGAGGCTGTTACCGACGAAAACATCAAAAAGTCCACAAAAATAATTTCTGATAACCGTAAAGTGAAGTTGATTGAGATAGCTGAGACCCTAAAGATATCAAAGAAACGTTGGACATATCGTGAATGAATATTTGGATATGCGAAATCTCTGTTCAAAGTGGGTGCCGCACGAGCTCACATTCGACAAAAAACAACAACGAATTGATGATTCTAAGCAGTGTTTGGAGCTGTTCAATCGTAATAAACCCAAATTTTTGCGTTGATATGTGACACTGGTGAAAATGGCTCCATTATTTCACACCGGAGTCAAATCGACAATCAGCCGAGTGGACTGCACATGATGAAGACTAAAAATGCTATAATTCACATGCTAATAGTGCAACAACTGTCACATTTATACGCGTGTCTTTTAAAGGTTAGGGCTAACTAAAAACTATATGGATTTAATACTAGTAGCTCCATTTATGTGTCAGCCTACGGACTTTTCCGCCCACCTGTTACGTATCGTAAATATTTGAAAAAGATAGCGAACCCAGGTATTCACGGTGTAACAACATTCAACTAAGGATACTTAACAATTATTTGATTTTAAAACTAATTCATTTTTAATTAAAGATTATTTAACATTTCATTTAACCTTACAACATTATTTAATTCATTTGATATTATTATTTTAAATTAATTTAAATTAATTGTAATTAATTAATTTTTCTTGATGAAACTATAAATAAATTGATGTTGAAATAGATATATATATTTTAAAATAAATGTTATACACGTTTATCAATCTTCTTTTATGTTATTTAAATGCAAATTGTTGATTTTTATTTTTTTTTTACTCTTCGAATGATATATAGAGAAAAACATTTTATAGAAAGAAAAATTTCCATATTTTGTAGAAACTGTTTAGATTTACATTTTACACATATTTTTATACTACATTATGGAATGATTATTACAAGGTCTACATGAGTGACTATGAGAATATAGTACACATTTATTTCCGTTAGAAAGAAATTAATATTTTCTGAAATCATTACTGAAACCACAACAAGAGAAATATTTTCAAATTAATATTTGTAATCATTAAAATTTCAATCAATTACAAATATTAGTTTATAATAATTATTTCCAGAATTAATATGCTATTCATTAATTTTATTAATATATTTTAAATCTATAATACACAAAAATATGAGTTACAGCAATAAAGAAAAAAATATAAGGTATAAAGGTATAATATTCTTACAACCGAATTTCAAAACTGTGTTGAAATAGAAATATAGATACTAAAAGAGATAACAGATGGTAAACATATCAAATACAGTTATTGAAGAGGATTGTTTGGTCAATACAGAACCGAAAATAAAAAGTATTTTAAGTAGATCGAATGTATTAAAAAACTGACCATTTTTAAGATAGAAAAATGTTTCAGACGTAATTCAGGAATGTATAGAAAGGAAAAATAGAAAGAATTTCCTCAGAAAACAGAATTTATTCTACACTTGAATCAAAGATTATATTTTCCTTTTAAACACAGTTGGCAAATATTTTCAAATAAGAAATAATATCTGAAAAGTATCTTCTAACTGTATTAGAAACTCAATATGTTTCTCTGAACATAGGTTTTTAGAAATTTTGATAAAATAACTAATTTTATTCTTTTATACTAGGATTTTATTCATGAAGGTGAAATTACTTTTGCATGCATTTAATTAACAAGTGTTCCATTACCTCTTTAAACTGAACAATTTTCCTAATAAATTTCGTTTATAGAAAGTTAAGAAGTTTATCAGTTTTATTATGTCATGAGATAAAATAATCTTAATAATTTTTCAGTAATATTATATTCATTTATCATATTGAATTTAAAACTGAAATAACAAACTTTTAATTCACAATATACACATATTTGATTATAAAATATTACCTATTATTTTAAAGAGGTCTGATCGCCGTGGGACTAGCGCTGCTGGAGCTCAGTGCACAGAGGTCGAGTTACGAGGGTGCCATGTATGTTTGTAGTGGTTCGAAATCCATTTTACACCGTAGATCCTGGTCTAATATGACTGTAGAACGTTGGACGTATGGCTGACAACCCTGCCCCTTAAAAAGAGAAAACATCTCCTGCCTTGACATCTGCAAGTAGGTAGATGACCTTGGCCCTCCATGGGGCTTCTGCGCCATTAATTATGAAGATGATATTCTTTTAAAATTAAATATAACTATGTTACTAAGATTGTTTCACTGTTAAGTATTTGTTTGCTTTTTCTTTATCTAAGAGATAACATATATATTTTAATAAACCCTTATATAGAGCAATTATTTTCAATGTCCTATTTTTTTAAATTATTGCTTAAATTCAGAAATACTTATTCCTTCTCCTGTTATGCTCAAAAATAACGTCAAACAATACCAAAGCTGAAATTGAGAAGTTAGAATATGTCGTAGTCGCAGGGAACACCCAATGATGAAGACAAATTCTCTTTTTGACGCATCTGCAATTCCTAAACAATCTTGAATACAAAATTGTGAATACTTTCTAACCGATTATGATTTAGGTGCACGACAAATCCCCCATTGACCTTCTAAATTTTTCTGCAAATAAATATTTAATTCCACTTATTGAAACTGTCCATTTACAAACATAAACATATGATGAAATTCACAAAAGCAGGTTTTCTGAAATGGGTTAATCTATCACGTGAATATTCTCTTTCCAGAAATATTTATGATTCATTAATTCCCAAACAGTAATTATAGATACCCCGGATAAAGGACATGGCGAACTTTTTCTTTGTCAACAAATATGAAGAAAACGACTTTGAAGGCACGGGTGGTTTTGGTTTCCACGGTTACCAAATAACTAGACGGTCGTTGACGTTACTCTGATGTTTAATTACCGTGAAGTTGGGAAGCCAATTTAGGTCTCCCTTACATGTAATTCTGAGTGGAATTGCTACAGCAATCATTTAGACCACAAGGGAATTATCTTTTTTTCCTTTTATTTTATGACCAGTTAAGCCATTTTTCATTATTTCTACAAGAAAATATATATATATATATATATATATGTAGGCAGTATTTGATTTTTATTAGTGATAAGTTATCTCTGTGTGTATTTTACATGTTGTAATTTACATAATGAAATTTTGTATTTTACATAATGAAAAAACCTACATAATTTTGAATTGTATTGAAAGATCTTGGAATTTATTATGAAAAAATTCTTAATTAGTCTGATTTTTTAAATTTTTAATTTAAATGAACTAAACTTACAACTTACATGCTTTTAAATTTTATTATCAAGTAAATTACGACGATCATGAATATTCATTAGAAGAAAAAATTAAAAATATTAAATTTCAATATATTTGATGATCCGTAATGAGTAACTAACGAAAATATAATTAATTTCTGAATTCAATATGTAATAAACACTCTTACAATAATAAAGATTGCACCAAAATTGCATGACATTTGAATGAAATTTGAACTTGCATGAGATTTGAGACACATTTTATATTAAAAATCTTGATAAACTATATATGGCTTTCAAAGTTTCTTTATTACTTAGAATTCGATATCATAGATGTTATAAAGTTTGAAAATTGCTAACGTTTCTTTTTAACTATTGAGTATGTTTTCGACTAAGTTATTTTTCTACGAAGCTAAATTTAGCTCAAATGAAAGGAATTTTGTGTGGATTTATTTTTATTTGCATATTTTCCTAACTGTCATTTTTCTGAGATTATTTTTTATTTCTCTTATATACTTTCATATTTTATTTTCTATAGATTCTTTTTTTTGCAGTGTAAATGTTTCACTCCTTTTTATATAAAATTCTTCTAAATGATACATTTTATTCATTTTATATTAAGATATTTTAGATTCATTTGGAACTTACACTGAGGTTTAATAAAATTAATCTAAAAAATAAAATGTGTATGTAGAAAAGAAAATTAACTTAATCCGTGTATCCTAAAATAGTATTCGTGGTGAAAAGGGAAACAAGTCTTCAATTATAGTATCTATTTATGGATGACAACGCCCGTCCTCACCGTGCAAACATTGTAGACGAATGCCATCAATTGAAGGATATCACCGTTTGGGATTGGCCAGCATACTCACCGGACTTGAATCCAATAGAGCATGCGTGGGATATGCTTGGCCGACGAATTGCAGCCCGTCAACCCCTCCCACCTGTCAACCGGAACTTCGGAGGGCATTGCTTGATGAATGGTGTAATATTCCCCCAAGATCAGATTGGTAATTTGATACTCAGCATACCTAGGCGTTGTAAGGCCTGTATTGCATCGTCCGGGAGACATACTCCATATTAACCATCATACTAACTATGTTAACCATGTTATATAACCATGTTATACAGTTTTTTGTAAATAGGTTCTTTTTTGAAATTTTGCTCCTGGGAGTAAAAATCGCAAATTTTATTAATTATGTCAAACATATAGCATCTTTTTTGCTCTTTATCTTTTGTTTAATAAATAGACTTTACAAATAAGTAAAATTTGTTTTGCTTCTGTCTCTTTCTTTGCCTGAACATCATTATCCTTAATTTATGGACATGAGTGTATATAAATTAATGTGCTTTAATAAGTACTCGCTACCCGTGTGTTTTTTGAATTTTATGATAAAAGATGTTACTTACTTTGAGATCTATATTTCCTGAATGCATACAAATTATGCATTCAGACACAATTATGCATTTATATGCTTAAATGATTGTTATTGACATTCGGTGATATATGTCACCATAACAATTTTATTTGAAACTGCAGTGGTACTTGACATACATGGTAATTCTCCATAGGATTGTTGCTGTTTTTGCATGTTGAATACTTTTGATTGTCATTCGTGATTGGTAAATAAATTTTGTAGTACGACTAAAGGTCTACACTGCATTTACATTGCGCCAACGCAATTTCGAATAATCACCCCTTCTGTTGGCAAATAGGGATCGCATTGTCTTACTCTTCTGCTCCAACTCATCGGATGGACATTCTGTCTTGCAAATTTATCGTATATATTATTTATCGTGTATTATTATTGATCGTATATATTATTAATCATGTATTATTATTTATCGTATATATTATTCATTGTACCAATTGTACCAATTTATGACGTGTATATGGTAACTTACGGTCTGATATCATTTGCACAAGATTCAAATCAAGCATATTTGACTCATCCCCGCTCATTATCTTCACAAACACACTTAGTTACATAGTCCAAATACAAACATCTGCCAAAAATATTAGGAGCTTCTGAATAAAGTACTTCTCATCTAATTATTTGCATACAATCAATATTTCAAAAATAATATATGACTTTTTTAGCAGAAAATATATTTAGGAGTTGAGTAAGGTATTTTTCTTTAAATTGTTCAACATGAATATTCTTAATATTATCACAAAAATTCTTAATATATCTTCTTTCTTCTCATACAACAGATACTAAAACTCAATATTTTGTTATTTTTTCGTTGTTGTCATCTAATAGATGTTTTAGATTTTCTGCTTCATTCTATCATACATTAGATATATATTTGAAAAAAGGATAAATAATCCAGCTATAAACTGTGAAACAACATTCAACTAGAGGTTCTTAAAACATTATTTAACTTTCAAATTATTACATTATTGATTAAACATCTATAACTTTTAATCAACTTTAGAAAATTATTTAATTTATTTAATATTATTACTGCAAATTAATTTAAACTTATTGCTACTTTTCTTGATGAAATCACTAATAAATTCGATGCTGAAAAAATGAAATTTTAGCATAAATTTTATACACGAATATCCATTTTTTTAGGATATTTGAATGAAAATAATTGATTTTTATTTTATTACCCATCGAGTCATATGTAATGAATATTTCAAAGAAAGAAAAATCCTCATATTTTTTAAAACTATTTAAACATTACACATATTTTTATACTATATTATAGAAGGATTATTACAAGGTCTACATGCGTAACTATGAGAATATAGTTGAAATTTACTTTCCATTAGAAGGAAATTAATATTTTCTGAAATCATTTCTAAAACAACAACTAGAGAAAGCTTTGAATTAGTTTTTGTAATCAATAAAATTTCAATCAATTACAAACTTTTATTCATGATAATTATTTCCAGAATTAATATGCTACATTATAAATAAATATATATATATATATAGATAATTTTATTAATATATTTTAATATATTATTATTAATATATTATTTTAATATATTTTTTTTTTAAGTATCGAAAAATAAAAGTTATAGCAACAAAAGAAAAGAAAAAGTTATAAAGGTATAATATTCTTGTAACAGAATTTCTAAACTATGTTGAAATAGAAATATAGATACCAAAATAGATAACAGATGGTAAACATATAAAAATACAGATATTGAAGAGAATTGTTTGGTCAATACAAAATGGGAAATGAAAAGTATTTTAAGTTGGTTGAATGTATTAAACGTATTGACCATTTATAGAATAAAAAAAAAAAGGTCCAAAATTTATTCAGGAATGTATAGAATGGAAAAATGAAAGAATTTTCCTCAGAAAAAAAAATTTATTCTGCACTTGAATCACTGCTAATGTTTTCCTTTAAAACGCAGTTGGCAAATATTTTCAAGTCAGAAATAAAGAAAAGTATCTTCTCAAATTATTAGAATCTAAACGTGTTTCTCTAGACGCAAGTCTTAGAAATTTGTAAAAATCTAAATTTATTCCTTAGTGCTAGGATTATAAAATAAAAAGAAATTATTCATGATGATAAAATTACATTGAATTTTACACACATACATGCGCTAATCAATTAAGTGTTCTATTATCTCTTTTTGCTGAACAATTTTTCTAAGAAATTTCGTGCCTTTTCAGTGTTTAAATCAAGTATAGATGTTAAAAAGTGTATCAGTTTTATTATGTTATGAGATTCGATAGTCTTAATTTTTTTGAGAAATATTGTATTTATTTAATATCATTATCATATTGAATTTAAAACTGAAATAGCACATTTTTATTACCTAATATATATATATTATATTCATTTGAATTTCAACACGATTATAAAATATACCTGTTATTTTAAAATTAAATAGGACATGGTTACTGAGAATATTTCAATTGTTAACTCTTTGTTCGCCTTTTCTTTATCAAAGAGATAACAAGCATTTTTTAATAAACCCCTGTACAGAACAAATATTTTCATAATGTATTTTTTAACGTTACTGTTTAAAATAAGGAATATTTACTCCCTCTTTTCTTATGCTAAAAATAACGTCAAATGAAAAAAACAAACAATGATTAAGAACCGAGTAGCAGCAAAGGCCCAGCATTGAAAACAAATCCTCATTTTGATGCATCTGCAATTTCTAAACAATATTGAATACAAAAATTAGGAATAATTTCTAAACGATCATGATTTAGGTACATAGCAAATCCCCCATTGTCCTTCTAAATATTTTGCCAATAAATATTTAATTTCACTTATTGAAAATCTCAATTTGCAAACATAAACATATAATGAAATTCTCAAAAGCAGGTTTTCCTGAAATGGTTTATTCATCAGAAAAATATTCTCTTCCAGAAATATTTAGATTTTTAATTTCATACAGTAATAATAGATATCCCGGATAAATGATCATTGGGAACTTTTCTTTTGTCATCAAATAGGAAGAAAACGTCTTTGAAGGCACGGGTGGTTTTGGTTTCTACGGTAACCAAATAACTAGACGGTCGTTGACGTTACTCTGATGTTTAATTACCGTGAAGTTGGGAAGCCAATTTAGGTCTCTCTTACAAGCAATTCTGAGTAAATTGCTTCAGCAATCATTTGTGACCACAGGGGAATTATCTTTCTTCTTTCGGTTTTATAGCCAGTTTGCTATTTTTCATTATTTCTACAAGAAAATAAAAACAAAATATAGGCAGTATATGATTTTTGTTAATGGTAAGATATCTATGTGTGCATTTTACATAATGTAATCGAAAATTAAAGAAACTCCTGCATAATTTTAAAAGATCTAGAATGTATTACAAAGTTCTTAATTAGTCTGTTTTGTTAAATTTTTATTTTAAATGAACACTTGAAATTTGAATCGAAACATATTTTACAAACTTGCTTGCTTTTTTAACACTGACATGCTGTTAAATTTTATTTTCAAGTAAATTACGATGTGAATAGCTCAGAGAAAAATTACAAAAAATGAAATTTCAATAGACTTGATGTTCCGTAATGAATAACCAACGAAAATATTATTACTCCTGAAATTCAATATCTAATAGGCATTCTACAATAATAAAAGATTGCACCAAAATTGTATGAAATTTGAATGAAATATTAACTTGCATGAGATTTGAGACCCACTTTATATTAAGAAATCTTTGATAAACTATACATGGCTTTTAAAGCAGGGGAACTATGATAAGCCATTCATTACCAGAATGAATATATGAATTATTTTATATATCATGAATGAATTCATATATTCATTTCATGAATATATGAATTTTCATTCCTGCGAATGAATGACTTATCATAGTGCTTATCTTAGTATGTACGACAGACGTGCTGATAAAAAGAGCTGGTCCATCCTTTCCATTAGCGAACATCCATTGTGCATCATGATGGATGATATACATTACATCCCAATTTTAACTATAATTTTTAATAAGTACCCCCAAAAGTGAACTGATATTCTCTGAAACCTTTTCGTTGAATTCCTGGGAAGGAGCATGCCCAGCCCAGTTGATTGACTTGTGGAACTTTCTTCGCTAGATAAGTCATAAATTCCAAGCAAGACTTGAAGTTTTACAAAGGCTTTCAAAACCCCTGACCTTCTGTTTGCAGTTTAAAGGATTTTTAGCTTTCTTGGTCCTTAATGTTGAAATCACCTGAAGAAACATTTGTGATAAAATAGTTTTCCAGAGTAAAAGAAAGATGAAAGTGGTTTGAACAATGTGAAATAGAACTAAAGCTTTGGTTTGTTGAACAGTATGGTTTTGAATGAATAAGATTTGACATTTGAAGTCATGTATACTTCCATAGAATTTATCTCCCCACCAAGTGTTTTCATAAGCTTGAATTGCCTTCGATCTGATTCCCTGGAAAAGCTATTCCAAATGATAAAATCTTGAATTAATGACTGATAAATAACAAACAACAAAATCAAGAAATTAAAAATTGAATATTAATCATCAAATAATAAATTACTACTATTATCAAAATAAAAATGTTGAAATTCCAATGTTACACTCTTAATCCCTGGCCAAACCTCAGATTAAAACTAAATTTTGACTTTTAATTTAATTTTGGGAATATAAACTATTAGCAGACAAAAAGGAAAATATGAATTCCTGTATTCTGCATGCTTCTAGCAACTAAATTCCCTGACTGGAAGAAATTTAGCAAATTTTTAATTCAAAACATATTTAGCTCTACTTTTGTTCTAATTTTAGTGAGATCTCAACCAATTTGAGTAAAATACTCAGGGTGGAGCAAACTAGAAATTTCACTCAGATCTTTAATTTGAAATAAAAACCAAAGTTATTTCATTTAATCAAAAAGAAGATCCTGTGGAAATGAAGTGGAAAAAGCAAATTTGTAATAGTCCTGATGTGAATGAAATGTTAAACTCTTTTCATCAATATTACTTTCTAATTCATCATTATAAGGCTGGGGGCTTAAAAATTCATGATGTTTTTTTTTGAACTAGTTGGCGTATTTTAATTTATTTCGTTTCTCACGTAATGGAATTGAGTCCAAATTGTGGAGGGAATTCTAATGTATTTGCCGTGATAATCAAGGTACGTGCACACTTTTTCCTGAAGATAATTAGTTATTTCATGAGTATTCAGTTTTTATTTTTCATGAGACTTATTTGTAGTGTGCCTGAACAAAGTCAGTCTCATTTTGGTCTCGATAAATAATTTTCAAATGATGAAGATTTTTAATTCCATTTTAAATTTAAACATTTTAGACTAAATGAAACCAGAAGATAACTCCTTATTGAAACAACAAAAAGTAATTCAAAATAATAAACTGATAGCAAAATTAACAATATTGAAATAAACCAGGTCTGTAAGTGTATTTTCCTTGTGAAAATATAGTTTTCTTTTATAAAAGAGGTAAAAATATACTCCTTTAATTATTATCAAGATTTACAATTAGTCAGACCTGAACAAAAATTGAAGTGTTTTTGAATTAACCAGAAGCTTAAACAAATAACATGGATCCTTATTCGAGGTAATTAGTTCTGTTAACACTCTGTGAACAATGCAACAGAAGGCACTTGATTTAATTAATTAATACAAAAACTGATTTAGCTTAAATTGATTTAGTAAACAACCAGTCTAGTTTCCATGAACAAAAACATAGCCTTTTCCTGAACTTATTGCTTGAGATTCATAAGAAGATCATAATATCAAAAGGTGAAAATACTTAAAAGAAACCAATGCCAGATATTGAAAAGTAGTCAGAGGTGGTATAAATAAATGAAATTCCTGAGGACAGGAAGAGTACAAAAGTAATTTAATTTTTGCAAAAAATACCAAATTCCTTTTAGGTATAAACATCTTTTTAGGAATCCAGATATTCGTGAAGCAAAAATAATATTATTATATTTAATTTTCTTAAACTAACAAATCTTATTAGCTTCAACTAATTTTTAGTCACTTTTGACATAAGAGGTCTGTTACCAGTAATCAAATAAATGTGGTCCCAGAATATTTTTTTTAGAATAAAACATACAAATGGAGAGGTATATTCTCAAAGTAGTTGAGTGATATGTAATTGTCAAAATGAATTAAATTTCAGAGTGAAGCCAATGTGATATGTAAAAGACATTATTTTCTATTTGGTTTCAGTGAAGTGGAGTACTTAGAAATAAAAAGATGTAGAGGTTTTCGTAGAACAACTGTAACTGAATTTCCTTTTAATGCTTTTCTTTTGTTATTATTTGTATTTCACTTTACAGATTTTCAAAGATTTTAAATATAGAAACAAATTTTGAGTTATATTTTTACTAAAACCAGAATGATAGTTGAAAGTTGTTTGTCTTGTATAAAGTGCAACAGGCTAAGAAATAAATGTGATAACTCTTCAAATTTGATTATTCATGAAACTCTTGAGATGTACATATCCGAATCACATTTTTAAATTCACAATTCTTGGCAAAAGTATATTTTTTTTACTCTTCTGAAAAAACATTATTCCTTGACATTTTGTCTTAAACACTTATCTGACTAAATGCAAAAAAAATATTGAAACTTAATGAGAGATAAAAAGAGTAATTCTAAAAAATATAATTGAAATTAATTTTACTAGAAAATATTTTTTCAGTTGATAAATACGGAGAACCATTTAAAATTGTCTACAGATTAAAGATGTAACATGTAATGAATGTTTTGGAAATAAGCTGCCTTTTAAATATTTAAAGGGCAGTATTATATTAAAATTACACATTATATTTTTATCTGAATTGAGTAATATCTTAAGAAATGTAGTTTTTCATCATCTATTTAAAACAGAAGGGCATAAAGAGCTTTAATGCAAAAAGATATAGTTTACGAAAAATCTGTGATTTAATTTATATTCGTTTGTTTGTTTTAAATGCGTATTTACTTTCTATAGAAGTATGTATTTACTCTTTCTATATACCGAAGTTGAATTGAGTACCGGTTCTCGTTAGGATCACTGAAGTCAAGTCATTCGGAGGGTGGTGGTGGAAGGGGGCACCTGAGCCAAAGAGCACGGACGCGGTCAATACTTCGCGGGTGACCACCTGGGAACACCGCGTGTCGTTGGAATTCACAAATTTGGGACCTGAATGGCCGAGTGTTCCAAGCGCTCTGGGCGCTCGGTGCCACAGGTTTCCCGGGTTCGAGTCCCGGCGGTGTCATGCGGATGTCACAGGTGGCCTCGGAAAACCGGCCTCGAAGCCGTAGGTCCCGGTCTCCTATGACTGTAAGAGCGTCACGGAGCCAAAGTCAGACTTCACCGCTAAGGGTGCTCTATCACAACAGAAGCTGCTTTCCCTTCCCCCTTCAATCATGAGTACGTATGGGCTCGTGGGCTTGGCGCCAGCCAAGTGGAATAAGAAACAACAACAACAAACAACAACTTTCTATAGAAAAATTCTTTTTTATTAATTTTTCCAAAACTGTGTATTAAAACCCTTAATGGAGAAGAAAAAGTGGGCACTTATAAATATAATTATATTAAATTATAATATATTTTTTTCAGTAATACAGAGAACCATTTAAAATGGTTCTACACAGATTATGGTTTGTAAACAGTATTGACTTCCTAGATATTTAGATAGCATATTAACAGATATTTCAAAATCTAAAAGCAAATTGTACTTTTATCCTTCATATGCTTGTTTTGAAATATATGTCCCTTGCTTGTAAACTGGCATTATTATTATAAAAGTTCTACAACAGCAAGAAAAATTGATTAACTTCGCTATTGTAAAATTGTGAACACGCGCTTATTTTCCCTTGAATCAATTAGCTATTCCGCTCTGACAAAAACTGATAACACTTTTTTGGAGTGAATATTTTTTTAATCTTATTAGAAATCGTTCTTTCCCCACCATATTTTTTAAGGAAATTTTATTATTATATATTACATTTCTATCCAAAATATGTTAGTTAATTAATATGCAATTTTCATGGTATAGTTAATTTTATATTTTGAAATAAAATCTGTGAACGTCTAGAAGTTAAGATTGTTTGACTTACACTACTGGTAATGACATAAAACAATTTATCTTAATCCTTCAGCCCTTAATCTATGATGAAAAGAAATAGAGGAAAAAATTATTGTTGACTTATCTCACTAGAAACTTATTTGCTTAAAAACTAAACCATTTTATTTATAAAATAAATGAATCCAGTTTTAAATATAGTTCATTAAAAAGGTGAATACTGTAAATGAAGTAGATATGTGTTGATATTTGTTTACCTCTTATATCAAAATACTATTCTTCTGATATCAGTGCTTTTAATTATATTTAATTAAGGAGTAGAATTTTTTTTAACATGAATATAAAATTTTTTATATTTTAATTAAAATAATCTTCATAATAATGTTTTTTTTTTCTTCTGCTTTCCATAGATTTTTTATTCCGGCAATTTTATTTTTAAATTTAGGTGTTACTTCACCAAATTCTATAAACTTATAAAGAAATACAGAAATTGTTTTTAAAAAGAAAACATTGAAATATTAATGAGTCTATTGTAAACTTAGCACACATAAAACTTTGAATACAATAAATTTTCTTAGAAAATCAACTGAAATTACATTAAATCATTTGATGATGAGACTAATTTATTTATATTTAAAAATTAACAAAAAATAAACTCTTCTAATTGTACATTAAAGTAATACATTTTTCATCCATTAGGAACATAGAATATTATTTTCCGTAAAAGAAATTAAGTATTTTTTTTACTGTGATGTAAATATGTTTAAACAAGTGTTAATTGTTGTTTATTATAAAATGAAAAAAAAATCTGTTTAAAGGACTTGAAACAATTAAATTGAATTGAATTCATTAAATTTTTGTTAATATTTTTTGATAAAAATAAAAATAAATTTTTCTTAAAAAAGAATTTTGGACTTTCATGTAAAAACTAAAAATAAGTTCTTATCATTTACTTCTTGTTAGAATTATTAGAAATGATACAAATATTTTTAGTATATATTTATTTTTCTCTTAATTACAATAACTTTTTTGTGAAAAAATTTTTTTTCTAAGTTCTAAAAATAAAAACATTTTTTTTGTTTGTTTTATTTGATATTATTTAACAAATCAAAATAAAGAAAAGAAAAATAAATACACAATTTCAAATTCCATTAGTGTTCACAAAGAAACATTAACAACAAAAGACATTTTTATACTTCTTAAAAACCAAAGTCTTACATAAGCTTCACAGTTTTAACAAATGCTTATTTCATTCCATTTATCTTCATTATTTTAAA